>CM053270.1:41732312-42009468 GCA_028583415.1 Protea cynaroides | reverse complement strand
ATCTCCTCACCATTGTCCCGATGTAAGTAAGTTTTTCTGTAACCACTTGGCTTGATTGGATCATATTTCTGTTGAAATCCTACTCGTATTTTGTTAAGCTAGATGAAGTTCCTGCAAATTATCCCTGCTGATACGAAATTTCTACTTTTCCATTTTGTTTCTAATTAGGTTGGGCAGAAATCTGGCTCATTTTCCCTACTGATTTAAGTTCCTAAACATTTTTGTACCGGTTGCTTTTCACTTAAGTTTCAACTTTCAACCAAATCTCAACCTCATTTTAAATGACGGGTTCCTGATTTGCTTTTGTTGAACACGAGCTCCACTTTTTAAAGTAGTTATGGGTTTTTAGTTGACAATGCAAAATATAAAATTCCATCTTTGCGAAATTTGTAATCTTTCCCTTTTCTTCTAAAGCTATACTTCTTGAAGGACAAACTTCATTGTTGCTCTATGAACATGGAAATCAGGAAGATCAGTGTTGCAGGTATATTTGATTGGCATTCATTGCAAGATTATTATACCCAAAAGAATGGCTATTTACCCTATTAACATTTTAGAATATTCGCAAAGAAAATGGGTTTTTTCTTTTATGCTTGTTACTTTTTTCTTTAAATTTCATTTGTTTTATTTATTTTTTCCAATCTCAGAGTCAGCGAGTGTTAGTTAATTTTCATGGAATGGACTTTAATTTTGGGTTTAAAGTTGTGCACAGAGAGTGATTCTCAATGTTTTGATAAAGTTCAGTTTCCTTTATGAAGGGGTTACAACAATTGCTGGAGAAAAATGGAGCCTTGGAGGGATTCAAATCCTCACACGGGGATGCCCCCGTTGGATGGCTGACACATGGCTCTCGGGAGAATCCGAGCCCCATGCCCGAGCCAACACCTAGCCGACAAGCTGAGCGGACAAGGGTGTCTGCTCGGATGTGAGGCTCGGATTCTCCCGAGAGCCACATGACAGCCATCCAACGGGGGCTTCCCCATCCTCCCAAAACCACTGGGAGGAGAGGATGCGGATCGGCCTTGGAGGGGTCCATGTTGATGGGCCAAGTGAAGATGCAAAGTTTTCAAATGATTTTGATGTTGTTTATATCGGAAGCAGCTGCTCTCTTCTTGTCATAGGCAAAGGAAACCAAGCTATTCGAGATACAGCTCCATTTTGATGACTGTGCCTACTAATATGGGAATGTTTCCCTCTAGGTAAATTGAACCAAGTGATGGTTTTTTCCCCAGTTCTTTAATTCTTTCGATGCTGGAGATGGATGATATTGGTAGTGTATTCCTCCATTGAAGGGATTGCTGTGCCAGTTGCTGCTGGCTTTTTTGGTTACATGCTGCAAAGGAGTGTGGTCTCTTCCCAAAAGGTGAGTAATTAATGATATCATCAATTTATTCGACAAAATTTTTCTTTTAATTTCATGAGTCTCTCACTTGAGACTAAAATGTTCCTCTCATTGACAGCAGCAGCAGCAACATCAGCAGAGGTATTATCCATCGGGCCTGCAAACATACTATGAGCAGAGTTGTGAGACAACTAATGAGATTGTGTTTGGTGCAGTGCAGGAACAAGATGGTCGTGAAGTAGTGGTGATAAAAGCTGTGGACTATGGAGATCCTATATATGATCATCACAATATCCACTCTCGTGGTTGTTATATGGGTTAAACCAATGGCTATTAATTTTGCTACTACATATAAAATATACAAGATTTCTAGTCTTTTCTCCTCACTTGTCAATTGATATTTGAAGATGTAAGCGAATTGGGAATTGGAACATGATTTGTGAAGAATGAATTGTAAGGACAAATTTTCTGTGGGATTTTGTCATCACGGAATGTCGATTCTCCAAAATTCAGTCATTCTCTTGATATTTTACCCCCTGCAGACATCTCTTTCACTTTATAAACAAAAACATTGCTCATAAATATAAGATTATAGTTGTTTTAGATATGAAAGTTATTCTGAAGTGTAGGTCCTTTTTTTTTTCTTTTTTTTTCCTTTTCTTTTTGATCAAATCCAATTCCAACCACAGGGTGAAATATTGGAACCTTTTTTACTGTTTTGTTGGCAAAGCATCAGTTTGATGGTAGAATTCCGAAACTAGTGAGGGTGTGTATCCATATGAAAGTATAGGTCATATTCCCCAAAGATTTTGTTACATATTGGTACTTGTGCTGACTATTTTGTTCATTTACACTAAAAGATTGGCGTAAACATTATATTTTTTTATGTCGGGCAATTACAAAATATGTTTAATATGGGATAATGGTTTTCTTTACCAAAGTTTCATATTTGGTAAGATATTGGTTTAATGGCAATTCTGTAATTTTTTAATCCTTGAAAAAAAATGTTCTAGAACAAATTTTACCAAATAACAAACAGGTCAGAACAGTGTTCTCAAACTAGTTCTAGAACATATTTGCCAAACAGCCAAAGAACACTATTTTAGAACATTTAAAAAAAAAAAAAAAAACATCTCTTCCGGTTCAGAACAAGAACAGGTGAGAACGTTACCAAACGCAGCCTAGAAGACTTGAAAACTACATAGACGACTGAGAAAACTACAGTATAGGAGACTTGAAAAACAAGCTAGAAAGCTAAGTGATAGTATAGAAAGGACAGCACTGAAAGATGAACTGACGTTGGGATGAAGGTTGAGTGTTGGAATTTTACAAGGCTCCTAGTTACACTACATAGACGACTGTGATAAATGCCTTCAGCTACGATAGGATTTCACCATTGAATGCAGTTGGGTCAACATATATAGAAGGTGGTGGAGAAAATTTTTGGAGATTTAATGGTGATGAATGTGTTTGTCTTGTAAGCAACGGAGATTGAGAAAGTACAAACAGACAAATGGGTGTCCAAAATTATTGTTGAGTCAATGGTTATGGATTCCTTCTTTTGCAGGTAATCCTTACTGAGTTGCTCCTTGAAATCAAAGCTTAACCACCATCAGCAACATCTTAGGCCTCCTAATGTAATCTCTGTCGTTCAAGGAATTCAACCCATAAGACAAGAAAATAGGGAATATAAGATAGATAATCAGAAGAAGAGATGCAGACAAGAAAATAGGCCTCCTAAACGTAATCTCTGTCTTCTCTCCACGCCACGTTCTCTCTCTCTCTGTAAAACCTCTCTTCTTTTTCTCTCTCTTTTTTTTCTCTCTCCAGAGCAGATCAAAGAACAGGGTCCACTACATGGTCGCTTCTGGATTGATTGACGCTCGGGACTATGATGACGACAGTATGCTTCCCTCCTTTCATCTTCTTCATCCTATTCTTATTATTCTTCTGCAAATGATCCTCATTGTTATTCTTATGCTTCTCCTTATCCCAATGTGAATGTAGGATTAACTTTCCTCGAAGCAGTTCGTGCTTCTTCAATCGTAGCAGAAAATACATCTGCTCCCTCCAGGCATTCATTTTGTCTTCTCTCACCCACACAAAAAAAAAAAAGTGGGGATTAGTTTAATTTTTCTTATTGATCTTGTTTCTCTCTATAGGGTCCGAAGAATCCATTATTGATATAACGTTACGAACACAATCAGCAGTTTACACAATACCTTGGAGAACATAGAATCGGCATTTTACACAAGCATCGAAACAAAGAAGACAGAGAGAGAGAAACGGAACTTTCAACCAAGAGAAGAGGTGGACTCCTTTCTTTTGCGATTCAGGTGAGAGAAGAGGGTTTCTTCCTTCGAGATTTGAAGAGGCAGATTCGTGTTTTGCATAGGGCTTTGATGATTCGAAGGTTATTATGTATTACTATTGTCTCCCTGTTTTTTAACCTTTAAAACTACTTGTACCCACGTGCTCATTAAAGGATGCACAAAAACAGCCAAAAATCGATTTTTTTTTCAAAAATCAAAAAGAGGTCAAGACCTTCTTTTGATTTTTAACCCTATTTTTCGTTTTTGTTTCTCATAAATAGCACTTATAAATGATATCAAACATCTAAAAAAGCAAAAAATTGAAATAAAAATAGAAAGAGAAATGGATCCAAAGAGGCCGCAAGTTAAACCCACGACATGCCAAGCAGGCTGAATTTTTGCAAGAGTACACATTTGTACTCAAACATAAACCCAGTGTTGACAATACTGCCGTTGATGCCCTAAGTCGGGTACGCATGCCCCTCCTTCCCCAGAAAGGCCAAAGTCAAGTTAAAGTGTTACTCCACACCATGAGTAACACTTGTCAAGGAGCAGTATCCTACTTGTCAGATTTTAATGAGCCCTTCACTTCTCTGAGCGAAGATCCACTCATAACCTGCTCAAATTACCTCCTTAGAGATGGTTTCCTTTTCAAAGGAAGTCGGTTGTGCATTACCAAGACATCACTAAGGGACTTCCTAATCTGGGAATTGCATGCCGGTGGGGTAGCCGGTCACTTCAGTCGAGATAAGACCATCGCCCTTGTTAAGGATCGATTTTAGTGGCTTAACTTGAAAAGGGATGTGTCTCAAATCATTAGCCAATGCCGAACCGGTCAAACTACTAATCAGCAGAAGAAGAATATTGGCTTGTACACCCCTCTCCCTATCCCTCACCATTTGAGTATGGATTTTGTGCTTGAACTGCCAAGAACCTCGAGAGGCCATGATTCTGTCTTTGTGGTAGTAGACCGCTTCTCAAGGATGGCTCATTTTATCCCATGCTCGAAGACTTCTAATGCCTCAGTCGTTGCCAAGATCTTCTTCAGTGAGGTCGTTCAGCAACATGGTTTGCCCAAAATGATAGTGTCAAAAAGGGATGTTAAGTTCACAGTAACTTCTGGCAAACTCTATGTCGGATGGTAGGCACTAAACTCTATTTCTCGTCAGCTTGCCACTCTCAATCCGATGGTCAAACTAAAGTCATAAATAATAGTTTATGGAACCTATTACGTAGTCTTATAGGTGAGCATCTTACTAGTTGGATTGTGTTCTTACCCAGGCTGAGTTTACATATTACATTTCCAAGAATTAAACCACTGGTTTATCCCCCTTCGAGATTTGTTTAGGTCACCAGCCTAGGACCCCCATGGACCTTATCCCTTTTGTGTCTAGCTGTAGGATGTTCCAGTTAGCCGAGTCTTTTGTACAGTACATACATGATTTGCATGCAGAGATTAGACGAAGGATAACCTTGAGTAATGAACAATATAAATATAGGACAGATGTGCATTGATGACTGCAAGAGTTTCAAGAAGGTGACATGGTGATGGTCATAATTAAACCGCAGCATTACGTCAAAGGAAAGTAAAGCAAATTACATGCTCACAGTGCAAGACCTTTCAAAATTCTGAAACGAGTGGAAGCTAATGCCTATGTGATTGAGTTACTTACGGACATAGGAATCAACAACATTTTCAATGTTGAGGATCTGATTTCCTACCATGACCCTACTACCGCCCCTTCAGTTTATCCTGACAGCCTTGAGGCTTTTCCTTTTATTGCTGATACTTCTGCATCCGACCCTATTACCCATCCTACTACCTCTACCCCTCCTATACCCCAGTTGCAGCAAGTTGAGGAGATTGAGGAGATTATGGATGAGAGTCACCGCCACCCATATAGGCAGTAACCGAGAGTTCTTGGCTCTATAGCGTAGACAACCGGATATCAACAGCACGTGGATTTCTCCTGAGTTACAACCACTAGACCCGGATATGCTTGAGTACTACATCTTCTACTTCACCAGAGGGGAGAGTTACTGATGACATTATGGCAGACCTACCCGTTAGAGTGTACCAAAAGAGGAGACACAGGCTCCCCCCTCTTGTGCGTCAACAACAAGTTCAAAGGATGCCATTTTGTTCGGGGCAGCAGCCAGTCGAGCTAGTGGTTCACATGGAGTTTTATTCACCGGACCAACTAGGGAGAATTGATGAGGACATCACTTAGCTACTGTTTGTTAGTTTTATTATTCTAGTTATGGGCCTGTTTTTTGGGCCTGTTTTTGGGGCCTGTTTTATTACTTTAGTTGGGCCTAATTTTATTGTTCTCTTCTTCAAGTTGTGGGCTTTAGTTGCAGCCCAGTTTTTTTTTTAATTAATTATTTGATTGTAGCCTATAAAGGCAAAACCCTATTTTGATTTTCATTATGCAATATGAATGAAAGAAGAAAAGCACAACTTCCGATCGTCTCTTTGATGTGGGATCCTGGTTGAGAAAACCCTAATTGATCCGATAATAGGCCCACCCAAACAATAATCAACTCAAATAATAATGATAGTGGCAGAATTGGTAAATAATCAGAACTATTCAATAAATTGAAGAACCAAACAAAGCCTTAGGATGCAATTGGAATTCTATTTAAAGAAGGGCAAATTAGGAAAGAAGGAATAAAATAGGACAACACAGGTTTACTTTTTAAAGGGAAAGGGCAAAATTGGGAAACCAGAAATAATGGGTCTCCTTCTACCTTTGTTGAGACCAGTTCACGAGCAGAAGTACCTAGTGGAAACCAGATTGGTTTCAAAAGGAGAGATCTCACTCAAAGCCCAATCAAACTGAAACTTCAAGGTATGATTCGTAACCCATATTTCTCTTATTTCCAATTAATATCGAACCCAATTATCAAGCACAAAGGGGATTACAGCCACCTAAATCAAGTCTGGGTGGAGGTTACTGTAGCAGCGAAGTTGCAGGTTTTCAAACTCAATGTAGAAGAATTTTCTGATCATGGGCTTTGCGGTGTTAGGTCGTATATAGAAGAGGAACTCCCACCCAGAGTTTCAGAGTGAGAGGAGGAGGGATGAGGGAGATCTAACTAGAAGTAGTGGGCTGAAGTTATTGCCCAGAACAGGGGAGGGATTAAGAAGAAGGAAAGAGAAGTAGGAAGGGAGGAAGAAGAAGGGGAACCGACCACGGAGAAGGTCTGCTCTGGTCGCAAAGATGAAGGAGAGAGAGAGAGAGAAGGAAGAGAGGGAGACAAATTCTGCCCGTAGGCTCTCACAAAAACTCAACCGACCACACTGGTACCATAATACTAACTTTCAATTAATTCTCAAATCCCATTGTAAAAGTCCTACTACATGCTCTATTTAAAAGAAACACTTTCCTAAACTAATTGAATAAGTTTAGTAACTAAATAACATCTCTATGAAATAAAATCTCTACCCAAAACAGAAATCATAAATCTAAATTAACTCTCTACCAACCCTTTCCAGACCAAAAGGTTGGTTTGGGTTTGAGCCGGTTCAGGTTTGGCTTTGGTAACAAAATCGGCTCGTATTGGTCCAGCCATGAGCAAGCTACTGCATCACTCTCTCCCCCCCCCCCTCTCAGGTACGACGTCTTCTCCCTCTCTTTTTTCTCTCCACTGAATCTCCTGCCCCTCTTGTTGCCGTAGCAGCTTATGGTGCTTCCCCTTGCTGCCGCAAGGTTCTCCCCCCCCCCCGCCAGTTTGCCGGCTGGTATTCTCCCCCTTTATCCCCTCTTCCCTTGCTGTCACCAGGTATTTCCCTTCCCCCCTCCCCAATTTTCTTTCTGTGATAAAATTTTCGTTACAGTTTTCTTTTTGTTTTTTGTTTTGTGCTTCTTTAGTTTTAACCCCTGCTGCACTGTCTCTCTAACCCCCCCCCCCTTTTTGCTGTTACAGCAACCCCTACCCCTCCCTTTTATTACCAAAACCCTTCCCTTTCACCAGTTTTTTTCTCAACAGGTTTATTTTTTTATTTTCTTATTTTTTGTTATTGCTTTTATCTCTGTTATAGTTTTTTTGGACCTGCTGAAACCCAGTTTTGGGTTACTTTACTTTCTGTTACATATGCCTTGCTGTAAATCATATTCTACATAAACTCTATTATAGCTCCTGCTATGTATGGTAATTACTGACATGGACAGCAACTATATTGATAATCTTTACAGTTGGACCTTCAATTTTAGCATTGTTTATGCTGAGTTTCCTATTCGTTATGTTGGGAATATTTCTGTTTTGCTTGTTCCTAGGCTCATTTAATTGCTAAGTACTTTCTTTCATTAGTATTAGGAGTTTTAACACTTCTTGCACGATAGTACTTCATAACCTATCATTTGTTTTGGCCTCACATGAAACTTAATTAGCTATTGCTAGTTGATTGCATATTACTTTGCTTTATAATGATCTTTACACATGGTTACGTTGATTCTAGCATGCTTGCACATCATGTATATTGTTGCCTCAGTCCCCACATTACCTATTAGATATCCTGTTTATTGCATCTTTGCCTTATTTTCATGTTAGAGTAGGTTCATCTAGAAATCCTAAGTTTAGCCTACATCACATGGTCAAGTCCAAAGAATGAAGACTCACATCAAGTCTGAGGTTAGGGCAAGCCAAGACAATTGGAAATCAACATTTGGGTATTGTGAAGAGTATAAAGCAATTGGAATCCAACATATTATAATGAAAACCAATAGTCCAAGAATGATCATCATTTTAGTAAACTCTATAAGGAGGACATCATCATACATCATAGGGGGGATTATTTTTTCTTATAAGGAAGAGATATATAGGAGAAATTGTTTGGTACCCTAGTCCACTAACCTTCTTCTGTACAGTAGTTCCCAAAGCTGATTCATTAAGTAAAGCAAGAAATTGAGTGTGCATTAAACTTCCAGATCTCTCTCAAGTTCAGTAGCATTTTGTTAAGATTTACATACCCTCTCTCATGTACATTAATCCAGCATCAGTATAAGAAAGGAAACCATGTCTCAACTCTCAACCACACTCAACCCACATAAAGCATAAGATATCTAGGAATTGTGCCAAATCAGTTCTACAGAAAATTACCTCACCATCAACAAGTAGTAAATTCAGTGACTTAAACAAAACGAATGAAAAAGACAAGTTATTGTAATTTGTAAAATTCCACTACAAGGCTGACATAATGTGCATGGTATTGCCATTCAAATTTTGGACAAACCATATCAAGGACTTCACTTTAGTAAACTGACCTTTACATAGGTAAAATTTGCATTGACACAGATAGCAAGATTGCTTGGAAGAGTCCACGGCGTTGTCGTCCAGACCACAAAAGCTGCATTATGTGGATCACCAACGATTGGGAAAGAAACCATAATTTCAGGGTCGGGTACTTCCTACACAACTCAACAGGTTAGAAACAACACCTCTACATAATAAAGATCAAACTAAGGCAAATTAAAAGCTTCCAGTAAAGAGAACTTCCGTTGAAGACCTTATAGTTCAAGTTGGCCTCAAAGTTCGAAAGCGGGGTTTTGCACCCAGTACTGTACGGCATAACCTGCAAATATATTAATCGTAGAAATGAATGAGTACCCATTTGCAGTTCATGAGCGCAGATTGTTGTTAGCTAGCTTAAGAATCAAAAAAGTTGTTTCAAACAAAAAAAAAAAAAAAATTCCTTCTATGGACTAACAAACTGAAATGAATTATACTGGTATACAGTAAATGTACATTAAAATAAAAGTGATACTTCAACAAGAACCAAACAAATTGAAATAAACAAAACAAAAGCACTGCAACTACAAATGTGTACCTTAAAACCTTGATAAACCAGACCCCTCTCATAAAGCTGCGAGAAAACCCACCAAACCCCTTCCATGTACTTAAGATCCATTGTCTTATAATCATTAGCGAAATCAATCCACCTCCCAGTCCTCTTCACAATCTTCTCCCACTCCTCAACATACCTCGTAACAATACTCCTACACTCCTCATTATACTTATCAATCCCCATCTCCTCAACATCCTTTCTACTCTTAATCCCCAACTTGGTATCAATCTCGTATTCAACAGGCAACCCATGGCAATCCCATCCAAACCTCCTCGTCACATGGTGCCCAAGCATAGACTGGTACCTTGTAACGATGTCCTTGATTGTTCCTGCAAGTATGTGACCATAATGAGGCAGGCCAGTAGCAAACGGTGGGCCGTCGTAGAAGATGTATTCGGGCATGTTCTCTGTTCGTTTGAGCTGGTTCTCGAAGGCTTTGATGTCGTCCCATAACTTCAAAATCATCTCTTCTTCCTTTGGGAAGGAGAAATCCTTCCCTTCGCAGACTTCGTCCATTGCTAGTGATAGGGATTTGCAGGTTTGGGGATCGAAGCAGAGAAAGGGAGGGAGAGTGACTGAGATTGTAAATCGCCGCCGAAGAGGAAGCTGTAGGAAGAATTGGATGCCCAAAAAAAATGGAATTGGACTCTTTTTAGGGTTAGAGTAAGAACACTGAACACGTGAGTAAAGGTCAAATTCGTCAATACATTAAGGTTGCGTTTGATAACTCAGAGAATTGTTCTTTTGTTCTTTTGTTCTGGCAGAACGAAAAAACTATTCAGAACAGCGTTTTGGCGTTTGGCAAGTAGTCCGTTTTTCCGTTCTCAGAGAACGATCTGGACGACAAGAAGTGCAGAATACCCTCTAGGTGTTTTCCGTTATAGAATGTGCCCGATAAAAGCAATAAAAATGAGAATTCCCAAACCTAATCTACTAACCCTCTTGACACCTCTACTCTCTTAGTCTCTTTGTTCTCATCAATGGACGACAATCGAGTCCTCGATGATCACTTGCTCCACCTGTTCTCCAATCCCACCCCGCCCACAGGTTTCTCTCTCTCTCTCTGACTTCTTCCCAGTCTTATTTCTATTTCCATTCTCCCATCTCTCAACAAATCAATCTGTTATTTTCCCAATTTCTACAGCAACAAGAGAAACCCCTTTTGCATGTCAACCTCCATCGCTGAGCATAATCTCCATTTTGGATTGAACACCTGCATTGTCCTTGTGGATTATAAAGGGTTCTTTTCCTCTTTCAAACGGTTTATTTATTGCTCCGAAAAACCCTAATAATTGGCTCAATGGTTACAACGTCATCGATTACATTCTTGTATTAGGTTGTAAACTTCAGTCTCTGGCAACTAGGTTTCACTAGGCTCCTACACAGGGCTTGAACAGTTCATCTACTATTAGGTAGGTTGGTATGCTCTCACGATATGTTTTTCTATTTATTAATTCTTCCAAATTTCCATCATATACTCTGAATCATCCACTATTTCTCTTTTTCTTTACAAATCTGATAATTGATAAATTTTGGCTAAAAATGTCTTCTTTTTCCCATTCATTTGGTATCCTAATTGTATAATATAGACTATTCTTTTGGGATGTTCAATATGGATGTTTCTCATATGAGAGGGATTTTTTTAATATTAATTACTTGGTCATTTTACTGTGAGAATTTATCAACAGATTCATCATTAGAGAATTTAAAATGGGAAGTAGTACTGGACTGCACGTAATAGTTCAAGGGGAAAAGGGCATGAGATTTTGGTTTGGTAGATAGGAATTGAAGGGAGTAGAGGTTGGACAAAATCAAGGCCAATTAGGGTCAACCCAACCTTGAATCAGGGTCAATCAAGGTTAACCCGGTCTGACCCTGCCCAGTCAGGGTCAATCAAGGTAGGGTTGGGTAGGCTGAACCCAACCAGGGTGGGGTTACGATTGTAGATTTTTAACCTTGGCAGGGTTGGACTGGGTTGGGATTATGTTTAAGGCACTCACAGTAGGATTAGGGTTTTAAAAAACCCAGCCCTTGCAGCCCTAATCTCTGAGGAGATCATCGTCATTAACAAAGAAATCACTGTTGAAGCCCTCGTTGCTCTCTCCACTGGATTCCCTATCAATTCCCTCACCAAAGAGGAAATCAACGCCGGGGTCGTCTCTATTGGAGGATCGAACAGATTAATTTCATGTTAATCAAAAATTACATCCTTAATAAATCCCCAATACGAATACCTACTAGTGTAGTTGCAAATTTAGGGGGTAGTGTCTTTCCCCTCGATCCCTAGTACAAATACCATGTTCCTCCTACACTCATTGACTTAATCATTCAGATGACCAAGGCTGATGATGAAACAGTTGACCAATTCATTGTCAGATTTGGGAATGTCAAAAAGAGGATTCCTATCTGGAGCGTGATTTATGCCCATTGATTTGGTGATCAGGTGATCATCTGCTGAGTCATCAGACAGTGGGATCTCCTTCTCAGGATTCCGTTGACTTCCCCTTGGCGAATTTCAAGGGGGTTTGATCTCTATATTTATTCGAATGGATCCCACTCGTGCGTTACAATACAGCTGGTCACGTGGCATGTGGATTTATAGGACGAGGTCTGCTTGGAAAGGTGTCAAGACTACTGCGTTGAAGAGCTGTCGGGGGGCATCCATATTGATGAGATGTCGAGGCTTCTGTTTTGGCAAGGCTTCGAGGCCCATAGGACCTCGAAGCTCCGAGGCCTTCAAGGGCACAAGGCTTCGAGGCCTTATGATAGTGACCCTGCGAGGCCTTCATGATGGTGAGGCTTTGAGGCTCTTCATTATTCTCAGTGGTGGTGCCTGTCACACCCCAATTCTGATCCAACCAGAATGGTGTGAGTGAACCGCCATTTAACCAACGGTTCACACCAGGATCTCGAATAGGCCGTGTCCGTTCATACAAACCATTACACATAACCACAATCAGAATATAAATATACAGTGGAAGACTTTAAATAGAATGAACTGAGTATCTATTGATAACTTAAATAATATCAAATTATCCAAATTCAAACACATTAAATAATATCATTACATCCCTTTAATCCAACAGAAAATAAATGAAAGAAATAAATAAAATTCGATCAAAGGTACACGCAGAAAGGGCACTCGCATGAAGCGTCATGCTCGTCCTCTCCTGCTTGCACATCCAGAGCAGCAACACCTCCATACGCCAGAGCGTTCATGTAGTCATCAACAGTATAACCTGCATCAACATCTAAAAACAATGTGTACACAAAGGGTGAGCTCACAACTTAGCTCAGTAAGACAATCAGACAGTTTCACAATATTATGCATGAATAATAATCATTTTATGCTGTGGTCTGGTTTTAAGTTTGCAATGTGCTATAGAAAGGTTTGGTGGCCCCCACACCTCTATACACGAGTGTGTGGCACCTCATGGTTCACACCCCCATTGGCCCACATGCACCCATCATGGAATAGAGATAGAGCTAAGATACCCACGTACCTCCCCTGATACTCTACCCATACCAGTACCTAAGCCCCTACTGGCCAGGGCTCGCAAACTGGGCTCGCAACTAACTAATCCTATATGTCATCAATGTATGCTCTATCCCAGCACAGCCGTCTACGGCATAGAGATAGAGCTAAGGCATTCCCACACCTCCCCTGATGCCCTATCCGCAACTAACCTACTAGGATAGAAACAATACGCAGGTAGACCCTATCCCAACATAACTCCCTACGGCATAGAGATAGAGCTAAAGCATCGTGGACAAGTCAGCGTCGACTCGGAGACCACAGTGCCACATAACCATGGCCAGACCAACATCAATATCGGAGACCACCGTACCACGACCTTCCCTTGATACCTCACCCGTACCAAGCATGTTAAGACAGAATACTACAAAAGGTGCTAATGTGAAGAGCGATCCCAGGCCCATGCCCCACTCCACACACTAACGAAAACAATCACATGCCTAACAATCACATCCTACCAATGCATGAATAGTAATAATAACTGAAAGTAAAGGATGGCATGTGAATATGCACAAACAACACATCTCATATAACCGGGTGATTAACAACAATTTACTGTCCATTAATTATTAAGTTTAGGTCAGATTCCCTTACCTGACGCTCGTTTGTTAGCTTGCTCCACATCGCAAGATCCGAACGTGCTATCACAGAGTCCTACATAATATTAGGGTTTCATTAGAATTGTTTTCTTAGGGTTTCATGTTGGTCGGAAACCAACAAGGTCAAAACCAGCCTTTCAGATCTGACCAGTCTCACCATACCGGTCGCAGCACTGTGAACAGACTGTCAACCGGTATGGTCGACCGGTATATCTCCGGAAGACCATACACTTGATTTGTCGACTTTCGTCGATCAATCTCCATGGATTTTCAGGGTTTCTCCTATCCATTCTAAGTCTAAACTTGGAGTTAGAGTTATCCCCAACTCATTCGAGTCTTGTTTCGATGAATATCATCTCGAAACTCGAATCTAGGATTGACGGCAACTTAGGGTTTATTGGCCAATTTAGGGTTTTAGATCAATACCTACTTTGAATGGTATTGATCCACCCACACAACTAACCTTGGGTCATAGGGTAAGAAGAATGGTTAATACACTTACCGTTGACTGGCGTAGATTGAGCGTCGTCGAACGGTAATGGCGGCACCTTCTTCTTCTTCCTAGCTCCTTCTCCTTTCCAACCTCTTTCTCTTCTCTAGGGTTTGTGAGAGACAATGGAAAGGATTTGAGGAGGCTTAAGGGTGTATTTATAGGCTAAATTTAGGGATTAGTAACCCTACTAGGATTAGGAAACTTCTAGGATTCGAAATCAGGAAAGTGGGACCCTCAGAAGCCAATTTATGGATTTCCGCACTTAGCTGCGCAGACTATACCGGTCGACCGGTACCAAGACCGGTACCATCGACCGGTCAACCTGAAATCAGGTTTAATTGGTCGTCTTTGGTCCGATTTCGTACCTGATTGTCATCCGCTTGTCCAGTCCGGCCCGGTGATGATCGGAAGACCTGTCACGACACAAAACCAAGGTTTAAACCGGGTTTACGGAGTGCGGGTCTTACAGTGCCGGTTCATCAAGAGCTGCTTTTGCGTCCCTCCTTGTTTGGGCTTTAGTGTACACGTGCCAGAACCCGATTGGGGGAGGTGTATTCATCGTATCAGATGCCACTTGCCCTTACCTGCTTCTTGAAGGTGGGGAGGGCAATATACACTTTCCTTCCTTGCTTAAGGTTTACAAGTCCGCTTCATGAGGAACTGTAACGGTTTGAGCAAGATTTTCAAAATTCTAGTTGTGGGTCCTGCTACCCGCCTTATTTTTCTCCAACCGTTCTGTCTTGCCAAAAACGTGGCCGTTGGGGAGCGAGTGGGGTGTAGCCATGTGTACTATTGCTTTTTCAACGCGACGATTATAGCCGTTTTCATAGGTTACTAGCTCATTATGACCTACATATGGATTTTTATCCAAGCATATGGTTCTTATATACTGTTCATCTTCCCTTCCTTCTTCTTTCTGCTTTCTTCTTGATTTTCTCTAGTTATTCTTGTTGTTCCTTCTCTGCGTTTCTCCACACAACACTTCGTTGATTCTTATCCACACAAGTAAGTATGGCTAGGTCTAAGAAACCTAGTAATAGAGAATAAACTAACCTAGAGGAGGAAGCTCCAGGCTCGGACACCGCCAGGTAACGTAGCCAAGTTTCAACTTCTACTTCCACTCCCCTTGTAATTCACGAGATAGGAATAGGTTGGAAGTGTCACACCCCAATTTTGGTCTAACTAGAATGGTGTGATGAACCGCTAACAAACCAACGGTTCAACCAGGATCTCTAATAGGTTATCCCCGCGTTATCCAAACTTTCACACATCCATAATCATAATCAGAGTAATACACATTAGCGGAAAATTTATAATAAAATGAACTGAGCAACTAAGATGATATCATTAATTTAATAGCAAATTATTTTGTTTTCAACTGAGACATAAATATTTAAATACCAAATACATGTCTTTATAAATCCAATGAAAGAAACCTATAAAAATATCTAATCAAATACACACGAGTTGCACTCGCAAGAGGAGTCGTGTGTATCCTCTTTCGCTCCAGCTTCCATCGCCGCTACCGTCCCGTACGCAGAAGCATTTATATAATCTTCAACCGTATAACCTGCATCATCAACTAAAAATATTCGACGTCGAGGGGTGAGCACACAACACGGCTCAGTGAGTAGCCAAAACAATGCAACACTACATATGCATGCACATCAATTTATATCTTTGGTCTGGTTTGAAGTTTGCAATATGCAATAGAAAGGTTGAGGTAGCCAAAGGTCGCGTTTATTGACTCCGCCTCTACACACGAGTGTGTGACGTTACCCGAAGATCACGTTTATTGTCAACTCACATGCACCCAATCATGAACATTATATAACAAAGGTTACGTTTATTGCTATATAGTGCCATACCAACACGTAAGCCCCTGTTGGCGAGGGCTGCAAACTGGGCTCGCAACTAACCAATCCTAATGCCAAACAGTGTATCCAAGGCCTCACCCCAGCATCCCTCAGAATATCCATAGAGATAGAGCTAAGGCCCCCGGTAGAGTCGGAGACTACAAGGACCGAGACCACCTCCCCTGATACTCTACGACATAATAGTTCTGCTAAAGTAATGGCGATACGACGATGCCAATGCACAAGACTTGAGTTAGAGATAGAGCTAAAGTGCTGAGACCCGCCAAAGGTTAACGTTTATTGACGTTCTCATTACACCCCCCCCCCTGATACTCGCTCGCATCAAGCACATCAACCACACACATGCAAGCACATGCCTATTCCTATCATCATCATCATCATCATGTTATAAACAACAAAGTAAATATGCATGAACAAGTAATAGAAATATTGGATGGCATGCTGTATGCACATTACAAACATATTCGCATAAAATCAAACATGGCATAGGACTCAAGAAATAGAAAACAGTTTATTATTAACCAATTTAGTTTGGGGTTAAGGTTCCTCACCTTAGCTTGCTAATAGATATTTTCCAAGCTTTCGATTCACTATTATAACGGTATTATATTGCTAGCAAACCTAACAAAGTCGATAGAATTTAATTAGAATTAATTCAGAATTTAAAAACCACTCTGATAACTGAGGGTCGATGCTAGGGTCGATGGCTCTATCTCTGAAACTCTTCTCTTTTGGCTTAATTTCTCTTCCTTCCCTTTCTTCTTCCTCTTTCCTTCTCCTTTCTTTCTCTCAATTCGATTAGGGTTGTGAAAGAAGTGAAAGTGGCTTAGGGACGTCCTTTAAATAGACTAGGAACATCCTAAATAAGTCCCATTGAGATTTGGAAAGAATCCCAATCGAAAAATATAGAAATTTCCTAATTTCTATATTCGGCAGAAACCGAGGGTCGATGGGAGCGTCGATGATCCCGTCGACCCTAGGGTCTTAAGCTGTCCGACCCTCCCTCCCAAACCGAGGGTCTGACTTTCTGTTTTGGGAGGTCCGACCCTGCTTAGCTGGGTATGCGACCCTTCCCCTATTTCAAGTGTTTTTGGGTCGATTTGATACCTGGGATCTCGATCTCCTTCACGCCATTGGTCCATTTGACTCGACCATGATGAGTAAACCTGGTTCAAGGTGGTAAGACAGGGTTAAATTGACACGGGTCTTACAACTCCCCCCAACTTATAAAAATTTCGTCCTCGAAATTGTACGTACCTCCTGAATCAAATAAGTGAGGGTATTGCTTTCTCATTGCATTTTCTTCTTCCCATGTAATTTCTTCTATGTCTCTACTTTTCCAAGTGACCTTAACATAATAGATATCTCGGTTGCGTAGACGTTGGACCTTTCGACTAGTGATTTCTGTTGGTGTTACTTCAAATGTCAATTTATCAGTCAATTCCGACAAATCTACTGTCAAGACATGCGTTGGGTCTTTGACATACTTCTTCAATAGAGAAATGTGAAATACGTCATGCACACTTGACATAGATGGTGGTAGTGCTAACTGATAAGCTACTTTCCCACGCTTAGTTAGAATTTCATACGGCCCGACATATCTTGGACTTAGCTTCCCTTTCTGTCCGAACCTCTTCAATCCTCGCATAGGCGATACCTTCAGAAATACTTTATCACCTATGGCGAACTCTAGATCTCTTCGTCGAGTGTCTGCATATTGCTTCTGACGGTTCTGAGCTGTTCTCACTCTTTCCTTGATGATGTCAACCACTCGACAAGTCTCTTCAACAAATTCCGGTCCAACAATACTACGTTCTCCAACTTCATTCCAAAACAAAGGAGTTCGACACTTCCTGCCATACAGTGCTTCATAAGGTGACATTTGTATAGTAGCCTGATAGCTGTTGTTATAGGCGAACTCGATCAATGGTATGTGGGTGGAATGCAGTACTAAACTTCAATGTCGTACCCATAGCCTTTTGCAGTCCTTCCCAAAATTTGGAAGTAAATCGTGGATCTCTATCGGACACAACGCTTTCTGGAACACCATGTAACCGAACAATATTATCCACATACAGCTTTGCTAACCTTTCTAGTGTATATTGGGGTCGTATCGGTATGAAGCGAGCTGTTTTAGTTAGACGGTCCACAATCACCCAAACTGCGTCAACTACTCGAGGAGTCAATGGTAGTCCTGTGACGAAGTCCATAGTGATGCAATCTCATTTCCATCCCGGGTTCGGTAATGGGTGTAACAATCCTGCGGGTCTTTGTCATTCAGCTTTTACTTTCTGACAATTTAGGCATTGAGACACGAACTTAGCCACATCTGCTTTCATTCCCCTCCACCAATATAGCTTCTTTAGATCATGATACATTTTTGTGCTTCCAGGATGTATCGAATAGATGGTGGTATGGGCTTCCTTCATCAGTCGGTGTCTAATGTCCATACTTTCTGTTTCAGGTACACATATTCTCCCTTTATATTTCAGTACCTTCTTGTCATCCAAGGTGAACTCAGGGTTGGTCCTACCTTTCTCAATATCTTCTTGTACTGTTCTCAGATAAGGATCTGATTTGATAACTGTCTTCACTTCGTCCACTATATCTGGTATAATCTTCAATGCCGCGAACATATTCGAGAACCGATGAATAAACCCTTGGTTGGTTGATCCATCCACTGTATCTATCACATACTGCTCGTTGCCGTGATTGAATACCATTCCGGTAGTACACATTGCTGCAGTTGTGCTGATTTCTCCTTGAGATTTTATCATTGCTTTTCTTCTCAATGCATCCGCTACCACGTTCGCTTTTCCCGGATGATACTGGATATCACAATCATAATCTTTCAATAGTTCCAGCCATCTCCTTTGTCTCATATTCAACTCCTTCTGATTAAATAGATAAGTAAGACTTTTATGGTCCGACTTAATCTGAAATTTCTCCCCGTATAGGTAATGTCTCCATATCTTGACCGCATGTACTACTGCCGCTAGCTCCAGATCATGAGTGGGATAATTTTTCTCATGTACCTTTAACTGTCTTGAAGCATAAGCAATCACTTGCTCTCCTTGCATAAGCACACATCCTAATCCCAGTCCCGATGCATCGGTGTATAAAGTAAATGTCTGTCCTGGAACGGGAATGGTCAAAATCGGAGCGGATATCAATCTGGCCTTCAATGTCTGGAAGCTCTTCTCACATTTGTCGGTCCACACAAACTTCTCACCTTTCTTAGTCAAGCTGGTGAGAGGTACGGCAATCCAAGAATAGTCTTCTACGAATCTCCGATAATAACCAGCTAGACCCAGAAAATTTCTAATTTCTGAAACGCTCTTTGGTGCTTCCCACTTCACAATAGCCTCGATTTTTTTGGGGTCCACTTTGATTCCTTCTGCGGATACCACGTGGCCTAGGAATGCGACTTCACTTAGCCAAAACTCACACTTAGAAAATTTGGCATATAGCTTCTCTTTCCTTAAATGCTGTAGGGCTGCGTTTAGGTTTTTGATATGGGTTTCCTTATCCTTGGAATATACCAATATGTCGTCAATAAATACTATAACCGACGTATCCAACATATCGTGGAAAACTCGGTTCATAAGTTCCATGAACGTTGCCGGTGCATTAGTTAATCCGAATGACATAACCAAAAATTCATAATGTCCATATCTGGTCCTGAATGCGGTCTTCGAAATATCACCTTCTTTAATCTTCAGCTGATGATAGCCCGATCGAAGATCGATCTTAGAAAATACTTTTGCTCCTTGTAACTGATCGAACAAGTCATCGATCCTGGGTAGTGGATATCGATTCTTGATTGTCAGTTTGTTCAACTCCCGATAGTCGATACATAATCGAACGCTACCATCCTTCTTTTTCACGAACAATACCGGTGCCCCCATGGAGATATCTTGGGTCGAATATAACCCTTGTCTAGCAGTTCTTGTAGTTGTACTTTTAATTCCTTCGGTTCGGTAGGAGCCATTCTATAAGGTGCTTTTGATACGGGTGCGGCTCCGGTATCGGGTCTATTACAAACTCTGTAGCACGGTTGGGTGGTAATCCGGGTAGTTCCTCCGAAAATACGTCAGGGTAATCCCGAACGACGTCAATGTCTTCCATTCGTGGTACTTCCTTGGCTAGGTCGACCACTGATACTAGATACCCAACTGCTCCCTTCTCAAGACACTTCTTAGCCTTTGATGCTGAAAGTATGAGCTTGCGTCTCTCGGGAAGTTTGGTTCCCGAGAAACTGAATTCTGCCCCTTCTTTGTCTTTGAATGTTAGCTTCTTTTCGGCGCATAACAAATTTGCAGAATGCCGAGCTAACCAGTCCATTCCCAAGATGACATCAAAGTCTGCTATCTCAAGTTGTATCAAGGTTGCATCTAAGGTCTGCTCTCCAATGAGAACTGGACATGGTCCATAACCCTTTTCTAGTTCCACTTCTAACCCCATCGATGACCGTACAAGTAATTTGTAGTCCAATGTTTTGATGGGTAATTTTATCTTCTTTCCAAATGACACAGATATAAATGAATGAGTAGCTCCGAAATCGAAGAGTACTCTGGCGGGTACGCCATTTATAGGTACAATACCTGTGATTTATCTTTACTTAGTCTACATGCTCAGTGCTGAAGTGGTCTTGGGTGCGATAGTAAAGTTTCGAGGACGGAAAGGCTTATACGTCCCGGCATTTCCTCCGTTGTAGGAGTTTCCGGCTGATCTCTTGATGCCTGCGTTCGGGTTCAGATAACTCTCCTTCTGGCTCGATTCAATCACTCTAGCAATCTGGATGGCTTCATTATATATTGTCTTTTCTAATCCCAAAACATGTTCCCTGATGCTTCCTCTCAGTCCCGTGACAAACCTACGGGTTTTAGTTTCTTCTTCTTGCATACTCAGTGGTGTGAAGAAAAATAGCTCTTCATAACGCTGTTGGTACGCATCCACCGACATCTGTCCCCCGATAAAGACTCGGGAACTCCTTCTCCATCGAATCTCTGAAGCTTCGTGGAAAATATTTATCAAAGAAAGCTTCTTTATATATAGCCCAAGTCAGTAGGGCGTGCTTAGTCAATAGATAGGCCTTGGTCGATTTCCACCAATGATGTGCGTCGCCTTTGAGCTTGAAGGTGGCACACAATACTTTCTCCTCTTCAGTAATAGTCATCATAAGAAAATTTCTTTTCATCTCGTCTATCCAGTGTGCTGGCCATAATGGATCAGACGGTTTGCCATTAAATTCCCTGGGCTTCATCTTCAAAAAACTCTCGATCAGTTGAGAGTGATCCATCCGGTTTTGATATGCCCTAAACATATGGGGTGGATCTCGATAATTAGCTTTGTCTTTGCTTTCGGGACCTGCTTCGGAATCCGTGCGGCCGGTTCTTGAGGTGTCCGAGGAGCTGGGTGGTTACCCACCGGTCCGCACCGGCTTGCCCGTGTGTATGGGTGCGCCCTGAGTGGCTTGAAACATTATTCCCATGGCAACTTGCATCCGAGCTTGCGCGTGTTGCATCTCGGCTGTGCCGGATTCATCACTACCGTTGCTAGCTCTGGTGGTGGAGGTGGCAAGTTTGTAGGGTTTACCGGTTCTAGATTTTCCGGTACATGGTTATTCTCTTGACTAGTCTCCTCCACGGGTGGTGGTGGTGGGACTGTGTTTCGGGTCTGTCGGGTCACTCTACGTCCAGACATATTTCCTTCTGAGATGGGTGGTGCCTAAAAATCATCAAAATCAGTGAGAAATCATTTATACTTCATGTAGGCACGCTAACCGATCCTCAATTCATTCTGTAAAAAAAATACTGTCTTTTCTATATAGGGTCGATGGTGAGGGTCGATGGTATGTCCGACCCTTGGTATCCGACCCTGGGAATGGCCTGTTCTTCCCGAGAGCTGAGGGTCGATGCGAGGGTCGATGGGTATCCGACCCTCAGTCCGACCCTCGATTTTCTGTCAGATTCCCGAGAGCCGAGGGTCGATTGGAGGGTCGATCCGAGGGTCGATGGTGTCAGTTGAATTGTCCGACCCTCGGACCAAAAATCAGATTTTTAAGATCTGATTTTGGGTCATTTCTCACTATTCCTCCTCCGTTTCGACTCGTCTCTACTCTCTGAGTTGCTACAGTGCCACTCTACTGTTTTTGGTCGGTTTAACTCCGGGTTTCGACGTCCACGTCATCCCTACAGGTATGTCTTCCCGTTTTTACCAGTTTTTAGGTTTTCTTTTCTAGGTTTTTGCCCGTTTAACTCCTATTTTTCAAATTAAACTTTTTCCAATCGTAAAAATTCAATTTTTGTTGGGGGCTTTTATTATTGGTGTCTCGAGGAACGAAAGCCCTAAAAAATTTTTGAGTTTCATCGGTTGGTCATCGAGAAACTTGAAATTTTCTCTTTTTTCCCTAATTTGTCGACATTTTCGATTTTTCTTGAATTTCTTCAAATTGGACATCGTCAGTTAAAATTTCCTACTGCATGTGGGTTGTAGGATATGTTTTAACCTACGTAAGTTCTTATGCCCACTTGTATGACGAGAAATGGGGCTTTATGGTCAACTTACGTCGTTATTAAATCAAATTTTGGATTTTTATCCTATTAACTTCTTGTTTCCTTCCTCTTTCTTATTTTGCAAATACTATGGCTCGTACCAAAGTACCCAGGGTGCGTGATCCACTTCCCTTCCATTCGAATGAAGCCAAGGCACAGTATGCTGACTATGCCCGTAAGAAGGTTGAAGGGGGTCACATGGTGAACTTGGCTGAGCTAGCCTTGTTAAATGTAGAGGGAGCGTTTGGTGATATGGGGTGGCTCCCTGTCATCACATACGACGCGTGCACATGTTCAGACTTGGTACGCCAGTTCTATTGTAATCTCCAGGTGGTGGGGAATTACAACGACATTGAGCACGGTCAGGAGTTGCGCATCACCAGTTATGTCAAGGGGGTGCACATTTCTTTTGATTATCGACAACTAGCCGATCTGTTGGGCATTCCCTATGATGGCCCTATGGTGTACTGTGCGCCGGGTGAGCCACAGTTTGTTGACATGGAGATGAGGGCAGAGATTGACAACCAGTTGCTCCGTCCCGATAGATGGCAGATGAGAGCTTGCTACTTGCGTCCAGCTCCACGGGTCTTTTGCAAGATTATCCAGCATAATCTGATCCCGCAGAGTGGGCACTATGAGAGGGTGTCTCAACCGACCCGAGTTCTTGATCTAAAGACCCGCACTCATCGGCCCGGTCTGCCTTCCTTACATCATCATGCGGGCGATGATTAGTGCCACATTGTCCGGTCATAGGGGTAATCTACCCTATGGACGCATGATTACAGATGTTCCGACCCGTGCGGGGGTGGATCCGGTAGATGAGAAAATCCAGGAGAAGACCTTCTCGTCGTCTCTAGATTGGGAGGCTATCCGCAAGATGGGTCGCGAGATGCCGAGGTTAGCGATAAGGAGAGGAACGCGATGGTGCGCCCTCACACTCGTATCGAGATGGCCGATGCTGAGGCTGCTGCTGCTGCTGCTAGAGCTCGTGGGGATCCGGTTGACGATGACGATCGTATGTATATGGATGTCGACGCGATACCCCCGCCATCACCCACACAGGCGGATGGAGTTGGTACATCTTCTGCGGTGGCTCCTGCACCTGAGGTCGGTCCTTCTCATGAGGCTGGTCCTTCGCATCCACCTTCTGATATGATGGAGATATTGCATGAGCTCGGGGGATGCTCAGCCACGGTCTGATTTGAGGATGGATGAGCTGTTGGCTACTCAAGACGCATCGAGGCGCGGATGGGAGAGCTCCTAGAGGTACGGCGTGCGACCGATCGGAGGATAGCCGGTCTCACGGCTAGTCTACGACGACCCGGACCCGGATAGCCTAGTTGACTAGAGTCTATCTCGAGGACTACGACAGAGACCGTGAGGCACCGCCTCCTCCTTCGCCTCCGACTTCCCGAGTGTACTTTTATTTTTCCTTGTATTACGGAGTAAACTGTCCGGGGGTGTGGACCGTACTGCTTTTTAGCGATGTATATACGTTTTGTTTCTCTCACTCATTGTATGTAACTTGTTTTCCCTTTAATAGATGCATTATTCTCTTTTTAAATTTGGTCTCAATCATCACTTGTGCTTACAGTGTGTTTGTATTAAAACTTTTAATTTATCCTATCTCAGTTCACAATGGTCTTGATTGTGTGTCAGTTCGGCGGGCAAGGCCTGAGATGCTCTGATACCAAGTTGTCACACCCCAATTTTGGTCTAACCAGAATGGTGTGATGAACCGCTAACAAACCAACGGCTCAACCAGGATCTCTAATAGGCTATCCCCGCGTTATCCAAACTTTCACACATCCATAATCATAATCAGAGTAATACACACTAGCGGAAAATTTATAATAAAATGAACTGAGCAACTAAGATGATATCATTAATATAATAGCAAATTATTCTATTTTCAACTGAGACATAAATATTTAAATACCAAATACATGTCTTTATAATTCCAATGAAAGAAACCTATAAAAATATCTAATCAAATACACACGAGTTGCACTCGTAAGAGGAGTCGTGTGTATCCTCTTCCGCTCCAGCTTCCATCGCCGCTACCGTCCCGTACGTAGAAGCATTTATATAATCTTCAACCGTATAACCTGCATCATCAACAAAAAATATTCGACGTCGAGGGGTGAGCACACAACACGGCTCAGTGAGTAGCCAAAACAATGCAACACTACATATGCATGCACATCAATTTATATCTTTGGTCTGGTTTGAAGTTTGCAATATGCAATAGAAAGGTTGAGGTAGCCAAAGGTCGCGTTTATTGACTCCGCCTCTACACACGAGTGTGTGACGTTACCCGAAGATCATGTTTATCGTCAACTCACATGCACCCAATCATGAACATTATATAACAAAGGTTACGTTTATTACTATATAGTGCCATACCAACACGTAAGCCCCTGTTGGCGAGGGCTGCTAACTGGGCTCGCAACTAACCAATCCTAATGCCAAACAGTGTATCCAAGGCCTCACCCCAGCATCCCTCAGAATGTCCATAGAGATAGAGCTAAGGCCCCCCGGTAGAGTTAGAGACTACAAGGACCGAGACCACCTCCCCTGATACTCTTCGACATAATTATTCTGCTAAAGTAATGGCGATACGACGATGCCAATGCACAAGACTTGAGTTAGAGATAGAGCTAAAGTACTGAGACCCGCCAAAGGTTAACGTTTATTGACGTTCTCATTACACCCCCCCTGATACTCGCTCGCATCAAGCACATCAACCACACACATGCAAGCACATGCCTATTCCTATCATCATCATCATCATCATCATGTTATAAACAACAAAGTAAATATGCATGAACAAGTAATAGAAATATTGGATGGCATGCTGTATGCACATTACAAACATATTCGCATAGAATCAAGCATAGCATAGGACTCAAAAATAGAAAACAGTTTATTATTAACCAATTTAGTTTGGAGTTAAGGTTCCTCACCTTAGCTTGCTAAAAGATACTTTTCCAAGCTTTAAAATCACCTTTATACTGTTATTATATTGCTAGAAGACCTATCAAAGTCGATAGAATTTAATTAGAATTAATTCGGAATTTAAAAACCATTCTGTCAACTGAGGGTCGATGCTAGGGTCGATGCTAGGGTCGATGGGTCTATCGACCCTCCCCTCTTTTTTGATTTCCCGAATGCTGAGGGTTGATGGTCATAAATACCTAGGGTCCGATGGCCTATCGACCCTGGGTGCGGCCCTCGGTGCACTCAGGTCCAATTTCCACTTTTAAATCCATTCTTCGTGTTTGGGGTCCTATGGCTTGCTTCCTACATTCATTCAACATTCATTCCATGGTCTAGAACCATGTATAATCCATCTAAATAGTTTTCATGCATCCTCCTATGGTTTTCCATGAAAACCTAACCATAGCTTAATGGTTTGGGTTTCTCCGAGATCACATTCTTATTAATTACTACCCTAAGGTCTGTAGAAACTCATAAAATTAGTATCCATACCTGAGAAGGTTAATCTTTCTCTGAAACTCTTCTCTTTTGGCTTAATTTCTCTTCCTTCCCTTTCTTCTTCCTCTTTCCTTCTCCTCTCTTTCTCTCAATTCCATTAGGGTTGTGAAAGGAGTGAAAGTGGCTTAGGGACGTCCTTTAAATAGACTAGGAACATCCTAAATAAGTCCCATTGAGATTTGGAAAGAATCCTAATCCAAAAATATAGAAATTTCCTAATTTATATATTCGGCAGAAATCGAGGGTCGATGATCCCATCGACCCAAGGGTCTTAAGCTGTCCGACCCTCCCTCCAAAACCGAGGGTCTGACTTTCTGTTTTGGGAGGTCCGACCCTGCTTAGCTGGGTATGCGACACTTCCCCTATTTTAAGTGTTTTTGGGTCGATTTGATACCTGGGATCTCGATCTCCTTCACGCCCTTGGTCCATTTGACTCGACCGTGATGGGTAAACCTGGTTCAAGGTGGTAAGACCGGGTTAGATTGACACGGGTCTTACAGGAAGAATGAGGTCCGAAGGGCTAGGGCTATCCAAGCTGCCGAAATATAAGCGGCAAACCCTGACACCCAATTGTCTTCTAGGGTCCCTTGCGGTACTAATTATGTTGCCGATAAGATAGGAAGTCGAATGACTCAGGCTCGCCTAGATGTCATTAGGGAGCTTTATAGGGTCCCTGAGAACTTCACTTTCATGCTGCCAGAGCCCGAGGATCGAATGTGTACCCCTCGTAGTGACGACATCGTCGTGTACGAGGAGATGTTCTACTTTGGGTTTCGGCTCCCTCCCCTTCCTTTTTACTTCGAGCTGTTGGATAGCTATGGACGGGCACCTTCGCAAATTACCACCAATGGGTGGCACGAGATTACCAGTTTCTTAGCTCGCTCGAGGCTGAGTGGTTTGCCCGTCGAGGTCGCCCTCTTCAAGAAGTTCATCCGTCTGGTCTCTGGAGCACCTATCGCTGGGGGACGGGGCTGATATTACTTCCAGCACCGGAATGACTCGTCTTATGCATTGGCCAAAGATGTCACCTCACACCACAACTGGAAGTAAAACTTCTTTTTTGTCTCTTGGACTCCATTGCCTAAGGATACTTGGCCTCGCAACTACTGATCTAAGGTTGTCTTGTCTATAGTCAACCCTATCCCCCCTAATTGACCAGGACCTGAATGAGTTTGCTAAGGCAATCTGTGCCGTCCCTCCCCCATCTGTGGAGCAGTTGAATGGCCCCGAGTTCCTTCGGAACATTGGGCTGGGTAAGCCCCACTTCTATAACTAACTTCTCCTTCTTCTATTGTTTATCATTTGACCTTTCTTTTTCTAATTGGTAGTGGACATCGGATTGGAGGATCTAGCCACGGTCTTTATAGAAGAGACCCCACTGAAGGAATCCGACGCTCCCGAGGCCCAAATCATCAAGGGTTCTCCAAAGGGTCTGGCTGAGCTTGTCGGGCCTTGCAATCATGATCTTTTATCCCGAGCAAGAGGCTACCATAGCCGAAGGCGGTGCCGAGGCACTAGGGGTTGAGCAAGAGGAAGACATGGGGCTTCATTGTAAGACCCGTGTCAAACTAACCCGGTCTTACCACCTTGAACCAGGTTTACCCATCATGGTCGAGTCAAGTGGACCAAGGGCGTGATGGAGATCGAGATCCCAGGTATAAAATCGACCCAAAAACACTTAATTTTAGGGGAGGGTCGCATACCCAGCCAAGTAGGGTCGGACCTCCCAAAACAGAATGTCAGACCCTCAAATTTTAAGGGAGGGTCGGACAGCTTAAGACCCTAAGGTCGACGGGATCATCGACCCTCCCATCGACCCTCGGTTTCTGACGAATATAGAAATTAGGAAATTTCCTAATTTTCGAGTGGGATTCTTTCCAAATCTCAATGGGACTTATTTAGGATGTTCCTAGTCTATTTAAAGGACGTCCCTAAGCCACTTTCACTCCTTTCACAACCCTAATTGAATTGAGAGAAAGAGAGAAGAAGGAAAAAAGGAAGAAAGGAGACAAGGAGGAAGACTTAGCAAAAAGGAGAAGAGTTACAGAGAAAGATTAATCTTCTCAGGTATGGATACTAATTCCATGAGTTTCTACAGACCTTAGATTAGATATGGTTGACTGTAGGATCTCGGAGAAACCCAAACCATCCATCCATGGTTAGGTTTTCATGGAAAACCATAGGAGGATGCACGAAAACTATTTAGATGGATTATACATGGTTCTAGACCATGGAATGACTGTTGAATGAATGTAGGAACCAAGCCATAGGACCCCAAACACGAAGAATGGATTAAAAAGTGGAAATTGGACCAAAGTGCACCAAGGGTCGCACCGAGGGTCGATGACCATCCGACCCTAGGTGTTTCTGACCATCGACCCTCAGCATTCGGGAAGTCCAGAATGGAGGGAGGGTCGATAGACCCATCGACCCTAGCATCGACCCTCAGTTGACAGAATGGTTTTAAATTCCGAATTAATTCTAATTAAATTCTATCGACTTGGTTAAGTTTGCTAGCAATATAATAATGTTATAACGGTGATTCTAAAGCTTGGAAAAGTATCTTTTAGCAAGCTAAGGTGAGGAACCTTAACTCCAAACTAAATTGATTAATAATAAACTGTTTTCTATTCTTGAGTCCTATGCCATGTTTGATTCTATGCGAATATGTTTGTAATGTGCATACAGCAAGCCATCCAATATTTTTATTACTTGTTCATGCATATTTACTTTATTGTTTATAACATGATGATGATGATGATGATAGGAATAGGCATGTGCTTGTATGTGTGTGGTTGATGTATTTGATGCGAGCGAGTATCAGGGGAGGTGTGATGAGAACGTCAATAAACGTTAACCTTTGGCGGGTTTCAACACTTTAGCTCTATCTCTAATCAAGTCTTGTGCATTGACATCGTCGTATCGCCATTACCTTAGCGGAACTATTATTTCGTAGAGTATCAGGGGAGGTGGTCTCGGTCCTTGTAGTCTCTGACTCTACCGGGAGGCCTTAGCTCTATCTCTATGGGCATTCTGAGGGATGCTGGGGTGAGGCCTTGGATACACTGTTTGGCATTAGGATTGGTTAGCAGCGAGCCCAGTTTGCAAGCCCTCACTAATAGGGGCTTACGTGTTAGTATAGCGTTATATAGCAATAAACGTTAACCTTTGTTGTATAATGTTATGGTAGGGTGGATGGGGACGACGATAAACGTTAACCTTCGGGCGGGCTTCCACACCCTGTGTATAGAGGCGGTGTCAATAAACGTTAACCTTTGACCACCCAACCTTTCTATTGCACATTGCAAACTATAAACCAGACTAAAGATATAAATTGACTTTTTGCATGCATATGTATTGTTGCATTGTTTTGGCTACTCACTGAGCCGTGTTGTGTGCTCACCCCTCGACGTCGAATATTTTTAGTTGATGATGCAGGTTACACAGTCGAAGATTATATGAACGCGTCTGCGTACGGGAATATAGCAGCAATGGACGCTGGAGCTGAAGATGATACACACGACTCCTCTTGCGAGTGCAACTCGTGTGTATTTGATTAGATATTTTTTATAGATTTCTTTTATTTGGATTTATTAAAAACTTGTATTGATATTTACTTATGTCTCGGTTGATACAGAATAATTTGCTATTAAATTATTAATATCATCTTAGTTCTCAGTTTATTTATTTATAAGATTTTCGCTATTGTGTATTTACTCTGATTATGATTGTGGATGTGTGTAAAGTTTGGATAACGCAGGGATGGCCTATTAGAGATCCTGGTTGAACCGTTGGTTATTTAGCGATTCATCACACCATTCTGAATAGTGCATAATTGGGGTGTGACATTTATACTGATGAAAAGAGGAAACGCGGGCATGAGGAGTGGTCCGAGAAGAAGAAACAGAAGAACAGGTCTTCAAGGACCGAGGGTGTCACACCCCAATTTCGCACACTTCAGAATGGTGTGATGAACTACTAGCAAACCAACGGTTCAACCAGGATCTCGGACAAGTGGAATCCGATTTATCTAAACCTCATACATCCACATTCATAATCAGAGTAAATACATAATAGCAGAAGTCTTATAGTAAAATGAACTGAGAATCTACTGTGATATTAATATTTAAATAGCAAATTATTTTGTATCAACTAAGACATAAATAAGTATCAAATACATGTCTTTAATAAATCTAAATAAAGAAAACTAAAAATCTAATTGAATACACATGAGTTGCACTCGCAAGAGGAGTCATGTGTATCCACTTCATCTTCAACTTCCATCGCCGCCACGTGACCATACACTGGAGCATTTACATAATCTTCGACAGTAGTACCTGCATCATCAACTAAAAATATTCGATGTCGAGGGGGTGAGCACACATCATGGCTCAGTGAGCAAACAAAACAATGCAACAATACATATGCATGCAGTCAATTCATATCTTTGGTCTGGTTTAAAGTTTGCAATTGCAATAGAAAGGTTTAGGTAGTCAAAGGTTAACGTTTATTGACCCCGCCTCTATACTCAATTATGTGACGCCGCCCGAAAGTAACGTTTATCGTCGACTCACAAGCACCCAATTCATGAACATTGTACAACAAAGGTTAACGTTTATTGCTGTACAGTGCCATACCAACACGTAAGCCCCTGCTGGCGAGGGCTACAAACTGGACTCGCAATTAACCAATCCTAATGCCAAAAAGTGTATCCAAGGCCTCACCCCAGCATCCCTCAGAACGTCCATAGAGATAGAGCTAAGGCCCCCGGTAGAGTCAGAGACTACAAGGACCGAGACCACCTCCCCTGATACTCTACGATGTAATAGTTCTGCTAAAGTAATGGCGATACGACGATGCTAATGCACAAGACTTGAGTTAGAGATAGAGCTAAAGTGCTGAGACCCGCCAAAGGTTAACGTTTATTGACGTTCCCATCACACCTCCCCTGATACTTGCTCACATCAAGTACACCAATCACACACATACATTCACATGCCTATTCCTATCATCATCATCACCATCATGTTATAAACAATAAAGTAAATATGCATGAACAAATAATAGAAATATTGGATGACATGTTGTATGCACATTACAAACATATTCGCATAGGATCAAGCATGGCATTGGACTCAAGAAAAGAGAAAACAGTTTATTATTAACCAATTAGTTTGGAGTTCTGTTTCCTCACCTTAGCTTGCTAATAGATCCTCTTACAAGGTTTAAGATCACCTTTATATTGTTATTATATTTCTAGAAGACCTAACAAAGTCGATAGAATTTAATTAGAATTAATTCTGAATTTAAAAACCATTCTGTTAACTGGGGGTCGGAGGTAGGGTCGGAGTAATGATCGACCCTAAGTGCGACCACCCCTATTCTGGACTTCCCGAACACTGGGGGTCGATGCTCAGGGTCTGGTAGGGTCGATTGGCCATCGACCCCCATGCGACCCCCTGTGGGTTTTGGTCGATTTTCTTCCTTCAATCCATTCTTCGTGTTTGGGGTCCTATGGCTTGCTCCTATAATCCATTCTACAGATGTTCTATGGTCTAGAACCATGATTCTACCACCTATATGGCTTTCATGATTTTTTCCCATGATTTTTCATGAAAACCTAACCATGGGTTGATGGTTTGTATAAGACCCGTGTCAATCTAACCCGGTCTTACCACCTTGAACCAGGTTTACCCATCATGGTCGAGTCAAATGGACCAAGGGCGTGAAGGAGATCGAGATCCCAGGTATCAAATCGACCCAAAAACACTTAATTTGAAGGGAGGGTCGCATACCCAGCTAAGCAGGGTCAAACCTCCCAAAGCAGAAAGTCAGACCCTCAATTTTGAAGGGAGGGTCAGACATCTTGAACCCTAGGGTCGATGGGATCATCGACCCTCCCATCGACCCTCGGTTACCGTAAGAAATAGAAACTAAGAAATTTCCTAATTTTCGATTGGGATTCTTTCCTAATTTCAATGGGACTTATTTAGGATGTTCCTACTCTATTTAAAGGACGTCCCTAAGCCTCTTTCACTCCTTTCACAACCCTAATTGAATTGAGAGAAAGAGAAGAAAAGGAAAAGAGGAAGAAGAGAAGCAAGGAAGAGAATTTAGCCAAAAGAGTAGAGTTGCAGAGAAGGAGAGAAGAGAAGGAAAAGAGGATGAAGAGAAGCAAGGAAGAGAATTTAGCCAAAAGAGTAGAGTTGCAGAGAAGGAGTATTCTTCTCAGGTATGGATACTAATTCCATGAGTTTCTACAGACCTTAGGTTAGATTTTGCTGAGAGTGTAATTTCGGAGAAACCCAAACCATCAACCCATGGTTAGGTTTTCATGGGAAACCATGGGGGATTACATGAAAGGCATCTAGGTGGATTATACATGGTTTCAGACCATGAAATGAATGTAGAATGGAATGTAGGAGCAAGCCATAGGATCCCAAGCACGAAGAATGGACTAAAAGAGGAATTGGACCAAAGTGCACCGAGGGTCGCACCGAGGGTCGATGACCATCCGACCCTAGGTGATCCTGACCATCGACCCTTAGTGTTCGGAAAGTTCAGAGTTTGGGGAGGGTCGCACCCAGGGTCGATCAGGACTCCGACCCTACCTCCGACCCTCAGTTAACAGAATAGTTTTTAAATTCAGAATTAATTCTAATTAAATTCTATCTACTTGTTAGGTCTTCTAGCAATACAATAACAATATAAAGGTGATTATAAAGCTTGGAAAAGTATCTGTTAGCAAGCTAAGGTGAGAAAATAGAACTCTAAACTAATTAGTTAATAACAAACTATTTTCTATTTCTTGAGTCCAATGCCATGCTTGATTCTATGCGAATATGTTTGTAAAGTGCATACAACATGTCATCCAATATTTCTATTATTTGTTCATGCATATTTATTTTATTGTTTATAACATGATGATGATGATGATGATAGGAATAGAGGCGGGGTCAATAAACGTTAACCTTTGACCACCCAACCTTTCTATTGCGCATTGTAAACTATAAACCAGACCAAAGATATGAATTGATTGCATGCATATGTATTGTTGCATTGTTTTGTCTACTCACTGAGCCGTGATGTGTGCTCACCCCTCGACGTCGAATATTTTTAGTTGATGATGCAGGTTATACGGTTGAAGATTATATGAATGCTCCAGCATACGGGAACGTGGCGGCGATGGAAGCTGAAGCTGAAGTAGATACACATGATTCCTCTTGCGAGTGCAACTCATGTGTATTCGATTAGATTTTTCTTAGGTTTCTGTATTTGAATTTAATAAAGACATGTATTTGATAATTATTTATGTCCCAGTTGATACAGAATAATTTTCTATTTAATATTTATATCACAGTAGATTCTCAGTTCATTTTATTATAAGATTTCTGCTATTGTGTATTTACTCTGATTATGATTATGGATGTGTGGAAGTTTAGATAACACGGATATAGCCTACTCGAGATCCTGGTTGAACCGTTGGTTTGCTAGCGGTTTATCACACCATTCTGAACAGTGCGGAATTGGGGTGTGACAGTTTGGGTTTCTCCGAGATCATACTCTCTGCATTATCTATCCTAAGGTCTTTAGCAATTCATGGAATTAGTATCCATACCTGAGAAGAATACTCCTTCTCTGCAACTCTTCTCCCTTGGCCTTCTTCTCTTCTTTCCTTCTCTTCCTTCTCTTCTCTTTCTCTCAATTCAATTAGGGTTGTAAAAGGAGTAAAAGAGGCTTAGGGACGTCCTATTTATAGAGTAGAAACTCCTAAAATAAGTCCCATTGAGATTTGGAAGGAATCCCATCGAAATTAGAAAACTTTCCTAATTTTCAGATTTACCGAATACCGGGGGTCGATAGGGGGGGTCTGAGATCCCGTCGACCCCTGGTTCCTAAAGTGTCCGACCCCCATGTAAAACTGGGGGTCTGACTTCTGTCTTGGGTGGGTCCGACCCTCCCTTGCTGGGTATGTGACCCTCCCCTTAATTTAAGTATTTTTGGGTCAGTTTAATACCTGGGATAGTGATCTCCTTCACGCACTTGGTCCATTTGGCTCATCCATGATGGGTAGACCTGGTTCAAGGTGGTAAGACCGGGTTAGTTTGATACGGGTCTTACAACTCCCCCTACTTATAAAAATTTTATCCCCAAAATTGTTCATACCTTCTGAGTCGAATAAGTGAGGGTATTGCTTTCGCATAGCATTCTCTTCTTCCCATGTAATTTCTTCAATGTCTCTACTTCTCTAAGTGACCTTGACATAATAGATATCTCGGTTTCGTAGTCGTTGAACCTTTCGGCTGGTGATTTCAGTTGGTGTTACTTCAAAAGTCAAATCTTCAGTTAAATCAGGTAGATCTACTGTCAGAACGTGCGTTGGATCTTTGACATACTTCTTCAATAAGGAAATATGAAATACGTCATGCACACTTGACATAGATGGTGGTAGTGCTAACTGGTAAGCCACTTTCCCACGCTTAGACAAAATCTCATATGGCCCGACATATCTTGGACTTAGTTTTCCTTTCTGTCCGAACCATTTCAGACCTCGCATAGGCGATACCTTCAAGAATACTTTATCACCCACGACGAACTCAAGATCTCTGCGTCGAGTATCTGCATATTGCTTCTGATGATTCTGGGCTGTTCTCACTCTTTCCTTGATAATGTCGACCACTCGACAAGTCTCTTCAACAAATTCTGGTCCAACAAGACTACGTTCCCCAACTTCATTCTAAAATAAAGGAGTTCGACACTTCTTGCCATACAGTGCTTCATTGGGTGACATCTGTATCGTAGCCTGATAGCTATTGTTTTAAGCGAACTCGATCAGTGGTAACTTTTCATCTCATGATCCTTTAAAATCAATTACACATGCTCGTAGCATATCTTCTAGAATCTGAATTGTACGCTCTGATTGTCCATCTGTCTGTGGAAGGAATGCAGTACTAAACTTCAATGTTGTACCCATAGCCTTTTGCAATCCTTGCCAAAACTTGGAAGTAAATCGTGGATCTCTATCGGACACAATGCTCTCTGGGACACGTGTAATCGAACAATATTTTCCACATACAACTTTGCTAACCTCTCTAGTGTATACTGAGGTTGTATAGGTATAAAGCGAGCTGTTTTTGTCAAGCGGTCTACAATCACCCAAACTGCGTCAACTACTCGATGAGTCAGTGGTAATCCTGTGACGAAGTCCATAGTGATGTAGTCCCATTTCCATGCTGGTTCCGGTAACGGCTGTAACAGTCCTGTAGGTCTTTGTCGTTCAACCTTTACTTTCTGACAATTTAGGCATTGAGACACAAACTTGGCTACATCTGCTTTCATTCCTCTCCACCAATATAGTTTCTTTAGATCATGATACATTTTTGTACTTCCAGGATGTATCGAATAGATGGTGGTATGGGCTTCTTTCATCAGTCGGTGTCTAATGTCCACACTTTCTGTTTCGGATACACATATTCTTCCTTTGTACTTCAATACCTTCTCTTCGTCCAAGGTGAACTCAGGGTTAGTCCTACCTTTTTCGATGTCTTCTTGTACCGTTCTTAGGTAAGGGTCTGATTTGATAGCTGTCTTCACTTCATCAATTATATCCGGTATAATTTTCAATGCAGCGAACATATTTGAAAATCGATGAATAAACCCTTGGTTGGCTGATCCATCCGGTGTATCTATCACATACTGCTCATTGCCGTGATTGAATACCATTCCGATAGTACACATTGCTGCAGTTGTGCTAATCTCACCCTGAGATTTTATCATTGCCTTTTTGCTCAACGCATCCGCTACTACATTAGCTTTTCCCGGATGATATTGGATATCACAATCATAATCTTTCAATAGTTCCAGCCATCTTCTTTGTCTCATATTCAACTCTTTTTGATTAAATAAATAAGTAAGACTTTTATGGTCCGATTTAATCTGAAATTTCTCTCCGTATAGGTAATGTCTCCGTATCATGACAGCATGTACTACTGCCGCTAACTCCAGATCATGAGTGGGATAATTCTTCTCATGAGTCTTTAACTGTCTTGAGGCATAAGCAATTACTTGTTCTCCTTGCATAAGCACACATCCTAATCCCAGTCTTGACGCATCGGTGTATAGGGTAAATGGCTGTCCGGGAACAGGAATAGTCAAAATTAGAGCGGATATCAATCTGGTCTTCAGGGTTTGGAAGCTCTTCTCGCATTTATCCGTCCACACAAACTTTTCACCTTTCTTAGTCAGACTGGTGAGAGGTACGAAAATCCAGGAATAGTCTTTCATAAATCGCCGATAATAACCAGCGAGACCCAGAAAACTTGTAATTTCTGCAATGCTCTTTGGTGCTTCCCACTTTATAATAGCCTCGATCTTGCTGGGATCCACTTTGATTCCTTCAGCGGATACTACATGGCCTAGGAAGGCGACTTCACTTAGCCAAAACTCACACTTAGTAAATTTGGCATATAGCTTCTCTTTTCTTAAACGCTGTAGAGCGGCGTTTAGATTCTTAATATGGGTTTCCTTGTCCTTGGAATATACCAATATATCATCAATAAATACAATAACCGATGTATCCAACATATCGTGGAAAATCCGGTTCATAAGTTCAATGGAAGTTGCTGGTGCGTTTGTTAATCCAAAAGACATGACTAAGAATTCATAATGTCCATATATGGTCCTGAAAGCTGTCTTAGGAATATCACCATCCTTAATCTTCAACTGATGGTAGCTTGACCGCAGATCGATCTTAGAAAATACTTTTGCTCCTTGCAACTGATCGAACAAGTCATCGATCCGAGGTAGTGGATATCGATTCTTGATTGTCAGTTTGTTCAACTCCCGATAGTCGATACATAATCAAACGCTACCGTCCTTCTTCTTTACGAACAATACTGGTGCTCCCCATGGTGATATACTGGGTCGAATATAACCCTTGTCCAGTAGTTCTTGTAGTTGTACTTTTAATTCCTTTAGTTCAGTAGGAGCCATTCGATAAGGTGCTTTTGATACTGGTGCAGCTCCAGGTACAAGATCTATCACAAACTCTGTGGCTCGGTCGGCTGGTAATCCTGGTAGTTCCTCAGGAAATACGTCGGAGTAGTCCTGCACGACATCAATATCTTCCATCCGTGGTGCTTCCTTGGTGAGGTCGACCACTGATACTAGATACCCAAATGCCCCCTTCTCAAGGCACTTCCTAGCCTTTAGTGCTGAGAGTATGAGCTTGCGTTTACGGGGAAGTTTGGTTCCCGAAAAACTGAATTATGCTCCTTCTTTGTCTTTAAATGTTAGCTTGTTTTCGGCACATAGTAGGTTCGCAGAATGCCGAGCTAACCAGTCCATTCCCAAGATGACGTCAAAGTTTGCCATCCCAAGTTGGATCAAGGTTGCATCTATGGTTTTCTCGCCAATGAGAACTGGACATGGCTCGTAGCCTTTTTCTAACTCCACTTCTAACCCCATCGGTGACCGTACAAGTATTTTGTAGTCTAATGTTTTGATGGGTAAATTCAGCTTCTTTCCAAATGACACAAATATAAAAGAATGAGTAGCTCCTGAGTCGAAGAGTACTCTGGCGGGTATGCCATTTATAGGTACGATACCTGTAATTTATCTTTCTTAGTCTACATGCTCATACAATGTAATACAACTTAAAAAAAGTTTCAGTCATACCTGTGACCACATTGGGTGATGCGGCAGCATCCTCGGATGTAACAACATATACTCGTCCTAGATGTAACTGCTTCTTGGGCTTAGGACACTCCCTTGCCATATACCCCGCTTGGTTGCAGTTAAAACATTTTGGGCCTTCCGTATTTGGCTTTGGCTGATGTTGAGCTACTGGGATAGTCTTGGGTGCCGTAGCAAAGCCTTGAGCACGGAAGGGTTTAAATGTCTTATTATTCCCTCCGTTATAAGCATTTTCGGCTGGTCTTTTCATACCTCTGTTCTGTGTGAAATAGCTTTCCTTCTGGCTCGATTCAATAACTCGAGCAATTTGCACAGCTTCATTATATATTTTCTTCTCCAATCCTAGAACATGCTCTCTGATGCTTCCTCTAAGCCCCATGACAAACCTACGGGTCTTAGTGTCTTCTTCTTGCATGCTGAGTGGTGCAAAGAAAAACAGCTCCTCAAAACGCTGTTGATATGCATCCACGGACATCTGTCCCTGATATAAACTCAGGAACTCCTTCTCCATAGAATCTTTGAAGCTTCGGGGAAAGTACTTCTCAAAGAAAGCTTCTTTATAAATAGCCCAAGTCAATAGGGCGTGCTTGGTTAATAGATAGGTCCTGGTCGATTTCCACCAATGATGTGCATCGCCTTTTAGCATGAAGGTGGCACATAATACCTTTTCTTCTTCTGTAATGGTCATCATAAGAAAATTTCTCTCAATCTCGTCGATCCAATGTGCTGGCCATAAAGGATCAGACGGTTTACCGTTAAATTCCTTGGGCTTCATCTTCAAGAATCTCTCAACCAGTCGAGAGTGATCCATTTGATTTTGGGGGTATGCCACAAACATAGGTTGTGGATACTGATAATTAACCTGAGTTGCTTCCGGACCTAGTACTAGAATCTGTGCAGCTGGTGGTTGAGGTGTTTGAGGTGCTGGGTGGTTACCCACCGGTGCTGCACTGGTTTGTCCAGTCGGCATTGGTGTAGCATGTGCTGCTTGGAACATAATCCCCATTGCTGCTTGCATTTGAGCCTGTGCGTATTGCATTTGTTGCAGCTATTGCAGCTGTTGCGCTAAGTTCATAACCACGGGTGCTAACTCCGGTGGTAGAGGTGGCAAGTTTGTAGGATTTGCCTGAATCGGATTTACTGGTGGTGCAACTTGCGGATTACCCTCTGCGTATATATTTTCTCGGCTGGTTTCCTCCACAGGTGGTGGTGGTGGAACTACGTTTCAGCTCTGCCTGGTTACTCTACGTCCCGCCATCTTCCTCTGATATTGGTGATGCCTGAAAGTCATTAACAAACGTGAGACAATCATTTATACTTCATGTAGGCACGCTAACCGATGTTTTTTCACAATTTTCAGATCATTCTGTGAAAAATATTGTCTTTTCTATGCAGGGTCGATGGTGGGGGTCGATGGTATGTCCGACCCTCAGTATCCGACCCTCAGTATCCGACCCTGGGAATGTACCTATTCTTCCTAAGAGCCGGGGGTCGATGCGGGGGTCGATGGGTGTCCGACCCCCAGGTGCGACCCCTGGTTTCCTGTCAGATTCCCAGAGCTGGGGGTCGATACGGGGGTCGATGGATGTCCGACCCCCAGGTGCGACCCCTGGTTTTCTGTCAGGTTCCCGAGAGCTGGGGGTCGATATGGGATGGTTCCCCGTCATTACTTAAGACGCGTGCACCTGCCCCGACTTGGTATGCCAGTTCTATTATAACCTCCAGGTGGTGGGGGATTACAATGATGTTGAGAGGGGTCACGAGTTACGCATCATGGGTTACGTCAATGGGGTGAACATCTCGTTTGACTATCGGCAGCTAGCCGACCAACTGGGCATCTCCTATGATGGCCCCATGGTTTTCTGTGCTCCTGGAGAGCCCCAGTTCTTCTCTCTACAGATGAGGGCCGAGATCGATAATCAGCTTCTTCGTCCTGATCGCTGGCAGATGAGGGCATGTTATATGCGTCCAGCTCCACAGGTATATTGCAAGATCATTCAGCATAACCTGATCCCGCAGAGTGGTCATTACGAGAGGGTTTCCCAGCTGACCTAGTATCTTCTATACAATATTTGCACTAGGCAGCCCGTCTGCCTTCCGTACATCATCATGCGTACCATGATCACTGCTACGTTGCCCAGTCACACTGGTAACCTTCCCTACGGATGATCACTATCTTGCTTACCTGCCTGGGGGTTGATTTAGTGGATGAGAAGATTCAGGAGAAATCCTTCTCATCACCTCTAGATTGGGAGGCTATTTGCAAGATGGGCATGTAGGATGCTCAGGTCAGTGATGAGGAGAGGAACGCGATGGTGCACCCTCGCACTCACGTAGAGATAGCTGACGCTGAGGCAGTTGCCGCTGCCGCTGGAGTTCATTCGGAGCCTGCTGGTGATGATGACCGTATGTACATGGATGTAGACTCTATACCACCTCCTTCACCTACACATGCGGCTGGAGCTAGTACTTCATATGCGGCTGGTCCTTCACATGCGACTGGTCCTTCTCACCCACCTCCTGATACGATGGAAATATTGCATGAGATCAGAGAGGCTCAGCGCAGATCTGATCTGAGGATGGGGCAGTTACTAGACGCTCAGCGGGTGAGAGTGGATGAGCTACTAGACGCCCAGCGTACATCAGACATGAGGATGGGAGAGCTCATAGAGGCTCAGTGCCGGTCAGATATGCGGATGGAGGAGCTTTTGGGTGCTCAGCACGGGACTGATCAGCGGGTAGCTGATCTTACAGCTAGTCTTCAGACGACTCGGACTCAGATAGCCTGGTTGACTAGAGTCTACGCTGAGGATTATGACAGAGATCGTGAGGCACCGCCTCTTCCTTCACCTCCAGCTTCCTGATTGTATCTATTTTCTTTCATTGTGCTATAGAGTAATTGTCCGAGCTGTGGACTGTACTCTGCTTTAGCTATATATGTACGTTTGTTTCCCTCTCATTGTATTTAAAATTGTTTTTCCTTTAATAGATGCATTATTTTCTTTTCAAATTTGGTCTCAAACATCACTTGTGCTTATAGTGTGTTAATATTACAGTTTTTTTTATCCTATCTCAGTTCACAATTTATCGTGAATGTATGCTAGTTTAGCGGACACGGCCTGAGATGCTCTGATACCAAGTTGTCACACCCCAATTCCGCACACTTCAGAATGGTGTGATGAACCTCTTGCAAACCAACGGTTCAACCAGGATCTCGGACAAGCGGAATCCGATTTATCTAAACCTCATACATCCACATTCATAATCAGAGTAAATACATAATAGCGGAAGTCTTATAGTAAAATGAACTGAGAATCTACTGTGATATTAATATTTAAATAGCAAATTATTCTGTATCAACTAAGACATAAATAAGTATCAAATACATGTCTTTAATAAATCTAAATAAAGAAAACTAAAAATCTAATCGAATACACATGAGTTGCACTCGCAAGAGGAGTCATGTGTATCCACTTCATCTTCAACTTCCATCGCCGCCACATGACCATACACTTGAGCATTTACATAATCTTCGACGGTAGTACCTGCATCATCAACTAAAAATATTCGACGTCGAGGGGGTGAGCACACATCATGGCTCAGTGAGCAAACAAAACAATGCAACAATACATATGCATGCAGTCAATTCATATCTTTGGTCTTGTTTAAAGTTTGCAATATGCAATAGAAATGTTTAGGTAGTCAAAGATTAACGTTTATTGACCCCGCCTCTATACACAAGTGTGTGACACCGCCCGAAGGTAACGTTTATCATCGACTCACAAGCACCCAATTCATGAACATTGTACAACAAAGGTTAACGTTTATTGCTGTACAGTGCCATACCAACACGTAAGCCCCTGCTGGCGAGGGCTACAAACTGGGCTCGCAATTAACCAATCCTAATGCCAAAAAGTGTATCCAAGGACTCACCCCAGCATCCCTCAGAACGTCCATAGAGATAGAGCTAAGGCCCCCCGGTAGAGTCAGAGACTACAAGGACCGAGACCACCTCCCCTGATACTCTACGACGTAATAGTTCTGCTAAAGTAATGGCGATACGACAATGCTAATGCACAAGACTTGAGTTAGAGATAGAGCTAAAGTGCTGAGACCCGCCAAAGGTTAACGTTTATTGACGTTCCCATCACACCTCCCCTGATACTTGCTCGCATCAAGTACACCAACCACACATATACATTCACATGCCTATTCCTATCATCATCATCACCATCATGTTATAAACAATAAAGTAAATATGCATGAACAAATAATAAAAATATTGGATGACATGTTGTATGCACATTACAAACATATTCGCATAGGATCAAGCATGGCATTGGACTCAAGAAAAGTGAAAACATTTTATTATTAACCAATTAGTTTAGAGTTCTGTTTCCTCACCTTAGCTTGCTAATAGACCCTCTTACAAGCTTTAAGATCACCTTTATATTGTTATTATATTACTAGAAGACCTAACAAAGTTGATAGAATTTAATTAGAATTAATTCTGAATTTAAAAACCATTCTGTTAACTGGGGGTCGGAGGTAGGGTCGGAGTAATGATCGACCCTGAGTGCGACCACCCCTATTCTGGACTTCCCGAACACTGGGGGTCGATGCTTAGGGTCTGGTAGGGTCGATTGGCCATCGACCCCCATGCGACCCCCTGTGGGTTTTGGTCGATTTTCTTCCTTCAATCCATTCTTCGTGTTTGGGGTCATATGGCTTGCTTCTATAATCCATTCTACAGATGTTCTATGGTCTAGAACTATGATTCTACCACCTATATGGATTTCATGATTTTCCCCCATGGTTTTTCATGAAAACCTAACCGTGGGTTGATGGTTTGGGTTTCTCCGAGATCATACTCTCTGCATTATCTATCCTAAGGTCTTTAGCAATTCATGGAATTAGTATCCATACCTGAGAAGAATACTCCTTCTCTGCAACTCTTCTCCCTTGGCCTTCTTCTCTTATTTCCTTCTCTTTTCATTCTCTTCCTTCTCTTCTCTTTCTCACAATTCAATTAGGGTTGTAAAAGGAGTAAAAGAGGCTTAGGGACGTCCTATTTATAGAGTAGAAACTCCTAAAATAAGTCCCATTGAGATTTGGAAGGAATCCCATCGAAATTAGGAAACTTTCCTAATTTTTAGATTTACCGAATGCCAGGGTTCGATAGGGGGGTCGGAGATCCCGTCGACCCCTGGTTCCTAAAGTATCCGACCCCCCATGTAAAACTGGGGGTCTGACTTCTGTCTTGGGGGGGGGGGTCTGACCCTCCCTTGCTGGGTATGCGACCCTCCCCTTAATTTAATTGTTTTTGGGTCAGTTTAATACCTTTAATACCTGGGATCATGATCTCCTTCACGCACTTGGTCCATTTGGCTCATCCATGATGGGTAGACCTGGTTCAAGGTGGTAAGACCGGGTTAGTTTGATACGGGTCTTACAGAGGGGGTGCCTCGAGGTACATCCACTTAACCTTTTGCCCTTTCGCCCTTCTGTTTCTCCCAGATAGTTTGGTCTTAGTTTTCTTTTCTCTTTTTAGCCGTTGACCATGCTTGGGACCCAGTAGAGTTCACTCATCCTGAGAATATAGAAGATGATGTGACACCTTTCGCGCCCGTGGTCAACCTATCCACTCGTCAATCAGCCTTACGGGTTCCCACCGTGGCAAAAGATGTCATTCAAGTTATGAGGCTCCCGATAGATGAGTTTAATTATGCCAAAGTGTCACTCGGAGAGACTTTTCAATGAGGCATGCCATCACATTGAGGTAATTACTTTCGCTGTTGCTTTCTGCCCTTAGCCATTTTCTGTGTCCTGACTTGTTCTTTGGTTGCAGACTGATAATTTTCTACATCGAGCTCGAGAGGTTGTGGTCAATCTCGAGACTAGGCTAGACTTGGCTCTCCAGTGAATCTTTAACACGGAGATACATCGAGACGAGGCCTATGCCATGGCTAAGGAATGTCAAGAAGAGACATTGAGGTCTCAAGGCCAGGCCAAGGACCTCGAGGAGGAGGTTAAGAAATTGAAGGCAGGCCTAGCGAAGGCTGCGAATGAGAAAACCACCCTTTGACAGGAGTGAGATGACACCGAGGATGGGGCCAAAGAGGATCGAAGGTCTTATGAGGGTCTGAGGGAGACTTGTGTATGCCTCGAGGAGGAAGTCCGAAACCCTAAGATCACTGTTGAAGCCACAGAGAAAATTGTTGAGGATGAATGTGCAGCTCACAGTGCTGCTTTGGTAAGGCTCGAGGCTGCTTGTCACACCCCAATTTCGGCTGAACCAGAAGTGTGAGTGAACTGCCACTAAACCAACGGTTCACACTAGGATCTCAACAAGACCGTATCCACTAATACAAACCATTGCGTATAACCATAATCAGAATATAAATAAATACAGCGGAAGTCTTAAATTAAATGAACTGAGTTCTACATTGTAAGTATAGTAACCAATTATTCTCCACACCAAAACGTAAATAAAATATCTGTTCACAATTTATGAATCCAACTGAAATAAAATAAAATAAAATAAATCATCCTAGAGGTACACGCAGAAAGGGTACTCGCATGAAGCGTCATGCTCGTCCTCCCCTGCTTGCACTTCTAAAGCAGCAACACCTCCATATATTGGAGCGTCCACGTAGTCCTCCACAGTATAACCTACATCAACATCTAAAAACATGTATATATACAAGGGTGAGCTCACAACTTAGCTTAGTAAGAAAATCAGACAATGCAACACACATCAGGTATGAATAACATTCATATTATGGTTTGGTTTTAAGTTTGCAATGTGCTATAGAAAGGATTGGCGGCCAACGCATCTCTATACACGAGTGTGTGAATCCGCCCAATGGATCAAACACCACTGTCATCCCACATGCACCCACCATGGAATAGAGATAGAGCTAAAGTGTCCGGATCACACACCGCCAACACTTCCCCTGATGCCCTACCCATACCAACACGTAAGACCCTATTAGCGAGGGCTTGCAAACTGGGCTCGTAACTAACCAATCATATATGTCATCACAGTAGGCCCTATCCCAACATTGCTCCCTACGGCATAGAGATAAGGCTCGACTCTAGTGGCCAGGCCGGAGACTACAGTGCCACTTCCTCCCCCTGATACCCTATCCGCACCAAGCATGCTAAGACAAAAGCGATACAAAAAGGTGCTAGTGTAGGAATGATCCCAAACCCCAGACCCTTCCCATTCTACACACCAACGAAAATAATCACATGCCTAACAATCACATCTTAGCATAGCGAGTATGCATGAACAATATAATAACTGAAAGTAAAGATGACATGTGAGTATGCATAACACCAATCCATAGAATCATAATAATTAACAATGTTTTACTGTTATTAAGTTATTAGGGTTTAGGTCCAATTCCCTTACCTGATGCTTGATTGGTAGCTTGCTCCACGTTACAGAATCCAAACTCGCTATCACAAGGTCCTACATGATGTTAGGGTTGAATTAAAATTAGTTTCATAGGGTTTACGTTGGTTGAAAATCAACTGGATCAAAATATACCCCTCATAGTGCATACCGGTCGTAAGTACTGGTCGTAGCACTGTGGGGAAAGGTGCGACCCGTATGGTCGAACGGTCCCCCACAGACTAGCTCTGGAGAGGTACTGGTCGCACATACTGCAACCGGTATAGTCGACCGGTATGCCTCCAGAAGACCACCAACTTGGTGTTCGCCTTCCGTTTGTCACCCATTATTGGTTCTAAGGTTTCTCCTATGCATTCTAGGCCTGAGCAATGAGTTAGGGTTGTTTCATGTTCCATTCAAGTCTTAGTTCCTATGATTCATTGCCTAGAATTCGAATATAGGGTTTAACGAACAATTAGGGTTTAACGGCAAAATAAGGGTTTTAGATCAATACCTACCCTTACAAGGTATTGATCAGTCATGATCAATCATCTATAATGCTTAACTTAGAGAGAAGTTCAAGCACTTACCGTTGGTTCACAACTATGACGTTCTCCGTCCAATGGCAGCTCCACTTCCACCTTTCTGAGCTCTTTCTCCTCTTCAGATCTCTTTCTCCTCTCTAGGGTTTGTGAGGATCGTTTAAAGAGTTTTAAGGAGGTTTAAGGGTCCTTAAATAGACTAGGATAGAGTTTAGAAAGTTTCCCTACATTAGGAAAGTCTCTAGGCTCGAGATTTGGTAAGCAGGACCCATAGAAATCAGTTTTCGGATCTAACTAGTCTGCCCGCGCAGACATATCGGTCGACCAGTATATAGACCGGTATGATGAGACCAGTATGATAATTTTTATCAATTTTGGTCTATTACCGTACCTGATTGTTACTCGCTCGTCCCGTCTGGCCTGGTGATGATTGGAAGACCTATTACGACATGAATTAAAGGTTTAGATCGGGTTCATGGAATACGGGTCTTACAACTCCTCCACCCTTAAAAGAAATTTTGTCCCTGAAATTTGCATGTAGGTCTCACAACTCCCTCACCCTTCAAAGAAATTTTGGCCTCAAAATTTGCACGTACCTTGTTCATCGAAAAGGTTAGGATACTCCTTTCGCATTGCGTTTTCCTCCTCCCAAGTGATTTCTTCTACATCTTGGCTTTTCCAATGCACTTTCACATAATGGATATCTTTGCTTCAGAGGTGTTGTACCTTTCGACTTGTGAGCATCATAGGTACCACTTCAAATGTCTAGTCCTCTATCAAGTCTGGTGGGTCTGTTGTCAAGATATGCGATGGATCCCTGACATACTTCTTCATTAAAGAAACATGGAACACATCATGAACGCTTGACATAGATGGTGGTAGAGCCAGTTGATATGCCACATTACCACGTCTGGTCAATATCTCATATGGTCCCACGTATCTGGGGCATAGCTTCCCCTTTTTTTCGAACCATTTTAGACCTCGCATTTCTTCAAGAACACCTTATCACACTGCAAACTTCAGATCTCGACGTCGGTTCAAGAACACCTTATCACCCATTGCAAACTCCAGATCTCGATGTCGGTTATCTGCATAGTGCTTTTGTCGAACTTGAGCTATCTTCACTCTTTCCTTAATTTGATCAATCACTCGACAAGTTTCTTCTATGAACTCCTATCCTACAGTCATTCTCTCTCCCACCTCATTCCATAACAGAGGTATATGACATTTCTTCCCATAGAGTGCCTCATATGGAGCCATCTGGATCATAGCCTGGTAATTATTGTTATAAGAAAACTCAATGAGTGATAGCTTCTCGTCCCAAGCTCCTTTGAAGTCTAGGGCACACGCTCGGAGCATATCTTCCAAGATTTGAATAGTTCTTTCTGACTGCCCATCTGTTTGAGGATGAAAAGCTGTGCTAAACTTCAACTTGGTTCCCATAGCTTTCTGTAATCTTTTCCAGAACTTTGATGTAAAGCGGGTGTCTCTGTTAGATACTATACTCTCTGGGACGCCGTGAAGTCTGACTATATTATCCACATATAGCTTGGCTAGCTTGTCCATGGTGTACTGAGGTCTGACAGCGATGAAACAGTGATGAAGCGAGCTGTCTTGGTAAGTCGGTCGACTATGACCCACACGGCATCCACTGACCTTGGTGTCAAGGGTTGATCGACTATGACCCACACGACATCCACTGACCTTGGTGTCAAGGGTAGGCCAGTGACGAAATCCATTGTGATACAATCTCACTTCCATACTGGCTCCGATAGTTGTTGTAGCAAACCTGCGGGTCTCTGTCTTTCTGCTTTAATTGCTGGCAATTTAGACATTGAAATACGAATTGAGCTACATCCGCTTTCATACCCCTCCACCAATATAATCTTCTTAAATCATGGTACATCTTGGTGCTTCTTGGATATACCAAATATGGGGTATAATGGGCTTCTGTCATAATTCTGTCTCTGATATTTAAGTTCTCATTCTCAGGTATACATAATCTTCCATGATACCTGAGTATTTTGTCTGAATCCAAGGTGAAGTCAGGGTTGCTTTTTCCATTCTCTAGATCTTCTTGCACCGTCTTGAGGTGTGGATCCTATAGGATTGCAACTTTTACCTCATCTATTAGATCCGATGAGATCTTCAAAGCTACGAACATCAATGTGAACTTATGAATTAAGCCATGTTCCACTGGATCTTCTGCAGTCTCTAATATATGCTCTTCGTCATTCTCTTTTGAGCCCAAGGCTGTAGCACACAATGTAGCATTTGTACTGGGTCTTGCCCCAGGTTTCAATGCCCACTTTCTACTTAAGGCGTCAGCTACGATGTTTGTCTTACTTGGATGATACTGACATAATCTTTTAATAGCTCCAGCCATCTCCTCTGTCTCATATTCAGGTTCTTCTGAGTAAAAAGGTAAGTCAAACTCTTATGATCCGACTTGATTTGAAACTTTTCACCATAAAGGTAGTGCCTCCAAGTCTTGATTGCGTGAATGACCCTGCTAACTCCAGATCATGCGTAGGATAGTTCTTCTCATGCTCTTTCAACTGTCTTGATGCGTAGGCAATCACTTGTTCTCCTTGCATTAACACACAACGGCAAGTCTGGTGCTGGGATGGTCAAGATAGGTGCATAAACTAGTCTTGCCTTCAGAATTTGAAAGCACTTCTCACACTCGTCTGTCCATATAAACTTTTCTCCCTTCTTAGTTAGTCTAGTAAGTGGAACTGCGATCCTTGAGTAGTCTTCCACGAATCTTCTATAGTAACTAGCCAATCCAAGGAAACTACGAATCTCTGCAACTGATTTTGGTGCATCCCATCATACTATAGCTATGATCTTGCTTGGATCTACCTTGATACCGTGTGCAGATACTATGTGACCCTAGAAGGCCACTTCCTTCAGCCAAAATTCGCACTTCTTGAACTTGGCATAGAGCTTCTCCTTTCTCAGTCGTTGTAGGGCTGCTCTCAAGTGTATTGCATGAGTCTCCCTATGTATGACCCACACTCCATGAACCCGATCTAAACCTTCAATTCATGTCGTATCAGGTCTTCCAATCATCACCGGGCCAGACGGGACGAGCGGATGACAAACAGGTATGAAACTGACCATTTAAGTATGAACTTTATTCATACCGGTCGATGGTACCAGTCTTGGAACCGGTCGACCGGTATAGCTTGCGCAGCAGACTACGAAGATCCGAAACCAGATCTTTGCGGGCCCTACTTTCCAAATTCCGAACCCTAGGACTTTCCTAATCCTAGGAGGCTTCCTAAACCTAAACGTAGCCTATATAAACCCCTCTAAACCTCCTAGAATCCCTTCCATTGATCCTCATAAACCTTAGAAAGGAGAAAGAGGCTGAAGAAGGAGGATAAGCTAGGAAGAGCCGATATTGCCATTCGACGAAGAATACCTTATCGCCAGTCGACGGTAAGTGCTTAAACCTTCTTTTACATTATGACTCTAGGATTATGACTCTAGGATGATTAGGTTGCTTTGATCAATACCATGCAAAGCAGGTATTGATTTAAAAGCCTATTTTTTCGATAAACCCTATTTTTGCCGACAAACCCTAATCTAGTCGGTAAACCCTAAATTCGAGTTCTAGGAAGAAGACCGTCAAAGCTAGGACTTGAATGGAGTTGGAAACAACTCTAACTCAGTGCTCAGACCTAGAATGTGTAGGAGGAACCCTGGGATCAATAGGGGATGATCGACGGCAGTCGAGAACCGAAAGTATGGTCTTTCGGAGACATACCGATCGACTATACCGGTTGCACCCTGTACGACCGGTACTGTGACCTGTACCTTCCAGGGGCTGGTCTGTGCAGACCGACTGACCATACCGGTTGCAAGTTTCCCCACAGTGCTGCGACCGGTACCTGTGACTGGTCGGCCTTGTGGGAAGTTTTGTAATCTCGTTGGTTTTCCGACCAACGAAAAACCTGAGAAAAACTATTCTAACTAAACCCTAATATCGTGTAGGACTTTGTGATAACACGTTTGGACCTTGCGACGCGGAGCAAGCTATCAAACGAGCGCCAGGTAAGGGAATCAGACCTAAACCCTAATAATCTAGTGGATAGTAAACTGTTGTTAATAACTATGACTCTGTGGATTGATGTTTGTGCATACTCGCATGTCATCCTTTACTTTTAGTTATTATTATTGTTCATGCATACTCACTATGCTAGGATGTGATTGTTAGGCATGTGATTATTTTTGTTGGTGTATGGAATGGGAAGGGCTTGGGGTCTGGGATCATTCCTCACACTAGCACCTTTTCGTAGTAGTCTATCTTAGCATGCTTGGTGCGGGTAGGGCATCAGGGGGAAGACGTGGCACTGTGGTCTCCGGCCTGGCCACCAGACTCTAGCTCTATCTCTATGCCGTAGGGAGCTATGTTGGGATAGGGTCTACCTTTCGTATCGTTCTGTCTTAGCATGCTTGGTGCGGGTAGGGCATTAGGGGGAGGACGTGGCACTGTGGTCTCCGGCCTGGCCACCAGACTCTAGCTCTATCTCTATGCCGTAGGGAGCTGTGCTGGGATAGTGCCTACTGTAATGACATATAGGATTGATTAGTTGCGAGCCCAGTTTGCAAGCCCTTGCCAATAGGGGCTTACGTATTGGTATGGGTAGAGCATCAGGGGAGGTGTTGGCGATGTTGATCTGGACGCCTTAGCTCTATCTCTATTCCATGGTGGGTGCATGTGGGACAACAGTGGTGTGATCCACTGGGCGGCTTCACACACTCGTGTATAGAGGTGTGGTGGCCGCCAATCCTTTCTATAGCACATTGCAAACTTAAACTAGACCATAATATAATATGATTGTTACTCATGCATATAAATGTTACATTGTCTGATTGTCTTACTGAGCTAAGTTGTGAGCTCACCCTTGTGTACACATCATTTTTAGATGTTGATGTAGGTTATACGGTGGATGACTACATGAACGCGCCGATGTACGGAGGCATGGCTGCTCTGGACGTGCAGGCAGGAGAGGACGAGCATGATGCTTCATGCGAGTGCCCTTTCTGCGTGTATCTCTAGGATTTTTCTTTACTTGTTTCAGTTATTTTTGGTTGACATTAAAGTGATGTAAATATATTTATTTATGTTTGAGAATTTGGATAATTGAATATTTATTTAAATCTATCAATAGATGCTCAGTTCATTTTATTTAAAGACTTCCGCTGTATTTGTTATATTCTGATGGTGGTTATGTGCAATGGTTTGTATGAGTGGACATGGTCTTATTGAGATCCTGGTCTGAACCGTTGGTTCAGTGACGGTTCACTCACACTTCTGGTTCAGCCAGAATTGGGGTGTGACACCCTGTCCTTTGAGTAGTCCAATATGTCATCAATGAATACGATGACCGAAGTGTCCAACATGTCATAAAACACTCGGTTCATCAGTTCCATGAACGATGCTAGAGTGTTAGTCAACCCGAATGACATTACAAGGAACTCATAATGCCCATACCTTGTCCTGAAAGTAGTCTTCGGAATATCTCCTGCCTTGATCTTTAGTTTGTGATACCTCGATCTAAGATCAATCTTCGAGAAAACCTTTGCACCCTGTAACTGATCGAACAAATCATCGATCCTAGGCAAAGGGTATCGGTTCTTGATGGTTAACTTGTTCAACTCTCGGTAGTCAATACATAGTCGTACGCTACCGTCCTTCTTCTTTACGAATAATACAAGTGCTCCCCACGGCGATATACTTGGCCATATGAAACCCTTATCTAGTAGTTCTTGTAACTGGGTCTTCAACTCCTTCAACTCCGTCGGGGCCATCCTTATCTGTGCCTTAGACACCGGCGCCGACCCTGGCATAGTTCTATCACGAACTCTGTAGCCCTGTCTAGAGGTAGACCTGGTAGATCCTCTGGAAATACATCTGGAAACTCTCGTACCACATCTAGATCTTCCATCTTTGGCACCTCTGCAGCGACATCGACCACAAACACTAAGTAACCCACTCCTCCCTTCTCTGAGCATCTCTTAGCTTTTAGAGCAGAGAGGATCAACTTTCGCTTCCTAGGTAATTTAGTTCCGATGAAGCTAAACTCCTTCCCATTATCATCCTTGAAAGCAAGCTTCTTTTCGGCACATAATAAGCTAGCTGAATGATGGCTTAGCCAATCCATTCCCAAGATGACGTTAAAGTCTGCCATCTCGAGTTGGACTAGATTTGCTTCTAGGTTTCACCCATCCATACTAACTGAGCACGACCTATAACATTTATTCAAGGCCACTTTTACTCCCAACAAAGAGCCAATTAATAAGCTTGGAGTTAAGAGCTTGACAGGTAACTCTAATCTCTTCCCAAAAGACACAGAAACAAAGGAGTGTGTAGCCCCAGAGTCAAAGAGTACCCTGGCGGGTACACCAGCTATATCTACAGTTTATGGAAGTTACTTATCCCTTAGTTCTACATGCTCATACATGGTAATGCAGTAACCAAAAATATCAGGAGACGAATTCATACCAGTAACCACATCAGGTGATGCGGCTGCCTCCTCTATGGTGTCTGCAAATATCTTCCCTTGTTGTGGTGGTTGCTTCCTTGGTAGAGTGCAAGTCTTTGCATAATGGCCCAATTGCTGGCAGTTGAGACATTTGACGTTAGGGTTTTGACTAGCTACCTGTGGTAGTGGTGCAGTAGTGTACCTTGCTGGCACCACAGCAGACTATGCCCTGTATGGGTGCAATGGTCTAGTGTTCCCTCCACCCAAAGTCTCAGTAGCAGGCCTCTTCAGTCCCCTGTTTTGAGCAAAGAAGCTGTCTCTTTGGCTTGATTCGTTCACTCTTGCGATCTGCACAGCTTCATTATACACCTTTTTCTCCAAACCCAAAACGTGCTCTCGGGTACTTCCTCGTAATCCCATAGTGAACCTACAGGTTTTGGTTTCTTCCTCTTGCATGCTCGCTGGAGCAAAGAAAAACAACTCTTCGTACCTCTGCTGGTACGCATCTACAGTCATCTGGGATTGTTGCAGGTTGAGGAATTCCTTCTCCATTTGATCACGGAAGCTCTTAGGAAAGTACTTATCAAAGAAAGCCCCCTTGAATATTTCCCAGGTGATTTGGGTGTGCTTCGTCTCCAAGTATGATAGGGTAGAATTCCACCAGGCATTGACATCTTCCTTGAGCATGTGTGTGGCAAATAACACCTTCTCATCCTCTGTGCAAGTCATCAGATGAAAGTTCTTCTCCATCTCAGCAACCCACTATGCAGGCCATAATGGTTTTCCTGATTTCCCTATGAAGGTAAGGGTTTCAGTTTCAAGAACCTATCCATTGCTTTGCGTAGGTCATTCTGTCCCTGTGCACTCGTTCCATACCATGGTGGTGGATACGCATAGACCCCTTGGTAGGCAGATGAGGTTGGGAATTGCTGTGGTAGTTGTGGGTTCTGCTCTTGGCCCATCAGCCTAGTGCTACCATCCACTGGCAGTGTGATATTATTTCTCCCAGACTCAGGTGTACCTTCTGTAGGGATATATCCTGGTGGCCTGAACATCTTCAACATCTCATTTAAGAACGCCTTCTGTTGAGTTTCCATCTGGTAGACCAGATTCATCGCTATCATCTCAGAATTGGTGTGGGGAGGGCCTGACAAGTTTGTTGGTGCTCTGTGACTTTGCCCTTCTCCACCATTCCTTATTGGTGTCCTGTCCCTGTCATTCCTCATTGGGGTTCCACCTTCTGGATTCAGGTGTTGCTCACCAACATTTTCTGCTTCCACATTGTCCTCGGCTTGACGCACCCTTGAGTGGTGACGTTTCCGTGAACCTCTACGACCATTTTCGCCTGCCAACTCAGATTACTCTTTCCTATTTAGATCTGAGAAGAAGACATAACACATGAGGTACATTCGAATAGTCACATTTGTCATAATAGTGTTAGTCTTTAACAAGTGCGAGGTGAAAAAACGCAATGGAAACTTTAAATCAAAATTTTTAAAAAAATTTCTCTAAATTTTCTGGGCTCCGAAGACTTGTCCGATCGCAACATACCGGTCGCGGCACTGTAGAATGTAGTGCGACTGGTATGTCCAGGCGGACAAACCTCTCGATTTTCCCGAGGGGTACCGGTCGATGTACCGGTCGCACCTCTGTGTAGTATGGTGCGACCGGTATGGTCGATCGGTCAGCACTTTTCTTTGGCCGAGGGGTACTGGTCGACCGGTATAGGGCAAATCGTCGACCGGTATGCCCTAAAAGGCTTTAAAATCGTGATTTTGACTCTTTTTCCTCATTTTCTTCTTTCCATTCTCTCTGATGGCGATTCCTCTCTGACTTGGTGAGTTGCTACAGTCCGACCGGTGCCTGTAAAAGTGATTCTTCTCTCCCAAGAGTGCTTTATAACCTCTCCAAGTAAGTTTCTTCCTTACTCTTTTTTTTTTTTACATCGATTCTTCATGGTTTCTTGCCCAAAAACTAAGTTTTCCAAGATTTAGAAGATTTTAACTGTGAAAACTCTTTTTCTTCGGCTTAGAAATAGTTTTGGGACTCCTGTAAACAAAAGCCCTCAATTTATTTGAGGTTCCACCGTATGGTTTACTCAAAATAAAAAATTTTGGATTTTTGACCTTGGTTTTGGTCAAAAATCGATTTTTTTTTTCTTGTAATTGTTGAATTTATTGCTTGTTTGATGATTGTTTAGTCTCTATTTGTGGCTACATGATTACGTAAGTCCTCCTTCCCAGATTTCGGGTATGTTCGAGGCCTTTGCTTAAAATACTATCGTTATGCTGTCGAAATTTTGAAAAATTTTCGACTAATTCTCATTGTTTTTATTTTGTTTTGTAGTTAAACAATGTCTCGGCATCTTGGTGCTGGTAAGCACGTATACTCTCTTGGCATGAACCGTCCACACCCGCTGGTTCCACAGTTTTATGAGTGGTGGTTTCCCTCAGAGGCGGCGCAAGCCCGTTTCCCATGGTTCGAAGAGAAAAACATAGAGTCAGGACGTTGCGTAAACCTAAAGCAGCTCCAGCGGTTCGATGTTGAAGCAACCTTCGCTGGACTTGGGTGGTTACCCGTGATTACCTATACAGTGACTACCCAACCCAATCTGGTTAAGCACTTCTATGCTAACCTGGAGGTCAAGGGGGATGTTAACGATTTCAACCATGGTAGGGACATCTGCCTCACCAGCTTTGTCAAGGGTGTTCCTATATCATTCAACACTCACCAGCTTACTGATCTCTTGGGGATTCCTAATGATGGTGATTTAGTTTATTGCACTCCCAAGATGAGCGAATTCCTTACTGATGATCTGTGCCAGGAGGTTACAGAGCAAATCCTTAACCCTCTAGTCTATTGTTGCATTATCCAGCATAATATTGTCCCTTAGAGCGGCAACTACAGTGAGTTATCTTAGCTCACCCTGTACCTGACTTATTGTCTCTACACTAGGGAGCGGGTCTGTCTCCCTTATATTATCATCAGGACTATGCGTCAGGCTACCATGCTCGACCAGATAAGCAACCTTCCTTTTAGCCGGCTTATCACTACACTCCTGTAGTGCCTTCGAGTAGATATGAGGGATGAGATTGCGATTGAGGACACCATGACATCAGACATTGATTGGGATGCCATTGTCCAGATGAGGATGGACAGCTTATCGATCAGTGATGAGGAGTTAGAGGCTCGTCCTTGTCCGCTTAGGAGGGTAGTAGCAGCGGCAGCAGCAGCAGCAGCAGCCAATGCGGCTTATGCAGAAGAGGTAGGGGGTGATGATGATGAACAGATGGAGGATATTCCTGCACCAGAACCGCAATCCATACCTGCAGCAGGACCATCCCAACCTCCTCCCGATACCGTGATGGGTATGTTTATGGAGATTCGTTTTTTGCATCAACCAACCGAACGAGTGTACGATCGAATACGGAACCTGCTGTTGTAGTCGTAGGTTCAGGGGGCAAAGCCGCTGGTGCAAGAACTTTAGTAGGTCCATTTCCGGTAGTACATGTAGGGGCTGGTGTAGAAATCGAAACCGAGGAGCGGTAGCGGAAAACAAAACGCATTAGACCCAAAGGGAATGTCAATGAGAGGGAATGTCAATAGCCTTCTAAGAGGCATCCATTCTTATTCCCAAGTCATCACTGATCTCTAAGGCGTTGCACTGACCTCAACTCAAGCCTCTAAGCGGGTGACTCTTTCCCGAGTACCGCTGTGAGTTGTGTGCTCTCCAATAGAGCTTGAAGAGGCACTATAAACATGAGGAGGGCATAGATCCGATACAGACAGATGTGACAAATGTTGCGACAGCTTCAACCCTTTTTGGGACCCTTTCGAGCGATACATAATTGAGTTTCATATTCCATATTTCCTATGTGCCGCAGCCGTTCACTCTTGAATTCATTCCCTCACGGAAGACTAACATACTGAATTGCATTGAGGTAGTGATAGCGCATTGAAATTGGATACTGAGCATGGAAGTTCGAAGCTTCCATAGACTAATTACTTTCTACAGGCGCTTCATCAAGAACTTTAGCAGCCAACTAGCTCCAATCACCGATTGTCTGAAGCAAAATCGGTTCGAGCTTCTTGAAGTAGGGGGAAGCAGAAAGTAGTTTTCGACTAGTTAAGCAGAGGATGCCCTTAAGAGAAAAGTGCCCCTGTATTGTCCTTACCCAATTTCTCAAAGGTATTCGAAGTTGATTGTGATGCTTCTCACGTAGGCATTGGAGCGGTGCTTAGCCAAGAAGGTAGACCAATTGCCTTTTACAGCGAGAAATTGAATGAGGTTCGAAAGAGATATTCGACCTATTAAGCGTGAGATGAACCTTGACCTAGGGTGCCTCTCTTACAGCCTCAGAGTCACACAGGAGTAGGTACACTGGCCATGAGTCGCATATGAGTGGGACTATGACATTGCTGACCCTATTCCTCCGATGCCCCCAACCCCATGATGGATCACTTCATTTTTTTCTCACTCTCCTATCAGTACAATTTTATTATAATAGGGTAACTGTCCTGCTTGTGGACTATACCCTGTGGTACAATTAACTCTTCACTCTTTGGATGTTTCATGCTTTACTCTTTGATACAATTTTTTCTTCTTACTTATTATGAAAGTTTATGATCATTCTTGCTTGTTCATTTTTGGTTTTCTAACTAGAGCGTATCTGTTTATTAGATTCTCACTTTTTAATATAGTACATTATGATCTTTAGTATTTAGTCTCAGGCATCAAATAAGTGCTTATGGTGTGTTTTTATTTTAATTTTCTTATCCTAGTTCAATGACTCAGTTAAGTGCATATATGGTCTGTTAGATAGTGCCTAAGAGCTCTGATACCAAGTTGTCATACCTCAATTTTGGCTGAACCAGAAGTGTAAATAAACCGTTACTAAACCAATGATTCACACCAGGATCTCAATAAGACAGTATCCACTAATACAAACCATTTCACATAACCATAATCAGAATATAAATAAATACAACGGAAGTCTTAAATTAAATGAACTGAGTTCTACATCGTAAGTATAGTAACTAATTATTCTCCACACCAAAACGTAAATAAATATCTTTACACAATTTATGAATCCAACTGAAATAAAATAAAATAAAATAAACCATCCTATAGGTACACGCAGAAAGGGCACTCGCATAAAGCGTCATGCTCGTCCTCCCCTGCTTGCACTTCTAAAACAGTAATACCTCCATATACTGGAGCGTCCACGTAGTCCTCCACAGTATAACCTGCATCAACATATATATATATATATACAAGGGTGAGCTCACAACTTAGCTTAGTAAGAAAATCAGACAATGCAACACACATCATGCATGAATAACATTCACATTATGGTTTGGTTTTAAGTTTGCAATGTGCTATAGAAAGGATTGGCGGCCACCGCATCTCTATACACGAGTGTGTGAATCCGCCCAATAGATCAAACACCACTATCGTCCCACAAGCACCCACCATGGAATAGAGATAGAGCTAAAGTGTCTGGATCACACACTGCCAACACTTCCCCTGATGCCCTACCTATACCAACACGTAAGCCCCTATTGGAGAGGGCTTGCAAACTGGGCTCGTAACTAGCCAATCCTATATGTCATCATAGTAGGCCCTATCCTAGCATAGCTCCCTACGGCATAGAGATAGGGCTCGACTCTAGTGGCCAGGCCGGAGACTACAGTGCCACTTCCTCCCCCTGATACCCTATCCGCACCAAGCATGCTAAGACATAAGCGATACGAAAAGGTGCTAGTGTAGGAATGATCCCAGACCCCAGACCCTTCCCATTCCATACACCAACGAAAATAATCACATGCCTAACAATCACATCCTAGCATATCGAGTATGCATGAACAATATAATAACTAAAAGTAAAGATGACATGTGAGTATGCACAACACCAATCCACAGAATCATAATTATTAACAACGTTTTACTGTTATTAAGTTATTAGGGTGTAGGTCCGATTCCCTTACCTGACACTTGATTCCTAGCTTGGTCTACGTCATAGAATCCAAACTCACTATCACAAGGTCCTACACGATGTTAGGGTTGAATTAAAATTAATTTCTTAGGGTTTACATTGGTCGAAAATCAACTGGATCAAAATATACCCCTCACAGTGCATACCGGTTGCAGGTACCGATCGCAACACTATGGGGAAAGGTGCGACCGGTATGGTCGACCGGTCCCCCACAGACCAGCTCCCGAGAGGTACCGGTCGCACATAGTGCAACCGGTATAGTTGACCGATATGCCTCCAGAAGACCACCAACTTGGTGTTCGCCTTCCGTAAATCACCCATTATTGGTTCTAGGGTTTCTCCTATGCATTCTAGGCCTGAGCAACGAGTTAGTGTTGTTTCATGTTCTATTCAAGTCCTAGTTTCTATGATTCATCGCCTAGAATTCGAATATTGGGTTTAACGAACAATTAGGGTTTAACGGCAAAATAAGGGTTTTAAATCAATAACTAGCCTTGCAAGGTATTGATCAGTCATGATCAATCATTTATAATACTTAACTTAGAGAGAAGTTTAAGCACTTACCATTGGTACACAACTATGGTGTTCTTCGTCCAACGGCCGCTCCACTTCCACCTTTCTTAGCTCTTTCTCCTCTCTAGGGTTTGTGAGGATCATTCAAAAACTTTTAAGGAGGTTTAAGGGTCCTTAAATAGACTAGGATAGAGTTTAGGAAGTTTCCCTACGTTAGGAATGTCTCTAGGCTCGAGATTTGGTAAGCGAGACCCATAGAGATCCGTTTTCGGATCTAACTAGTCTGCCAACGCATACATACCGGTCGACCGGTATATAGACCGGTATGATAATCTTTATCAATTTTGGTCCGTTTTTGTTCTTGATTATCACCCGCTCATCTCGCTGGCCCGGTATGATTGGAAGACCTATTACGACATGAATTAAAGGTTTGGATCGGGGTCATGGAGTGCGGGTCTTACACTGCTTCTGAGGCCAGAGTCCCGGAGGCAGAGAAGAAAGCCATGGAAGACTTCAAATCTAGGGTAGAGTACAAAAAGATTGTAACGGAGTCTCTGCTGAAGCTGGTCATGCTGATGCTGATAGAGATCCGGGAGTTCATTTGGGCCACCTATCCCCAGTTAAACCTCTCACAGTGAGTGCCTTTCAGAAGCTTTTTGGGGCTGCTGCATCTCCAAGGGTGTCCCCACTTCTCACCCTGCCTTCACCTTCTGGCTAGCCCTCTTCCGTGCCTTAGGAGAATACTCCCAATGATCAATTTGCCTCAATCACTCCTGCGTTGACCTTTCAAGCAGGCCAAATTGAAGAAATTCCTCCAGTAGAAATGCAAATTCTCCCTTCTGCCAACGAGCAAGTCCCTCCTACGGCCGAGCCATAAAAAATGAAAGTTGAAAAAATCCCCTTTTTTTTTAATGTAATTTGCAGTACGTACTGTCTCTTTTTTCTTTCATTTTTATATGAATGGATAAACTCTTAAGTTTTTAACCCTTATGATTTTTCAATGTTCTCTGAGATTGACATTTTATCCTTAGGACTTAGGATAAGTATCGTATCGAAGATAACTTCTTTGCAGCCTACCCTTCGTGCGCTTCGAACTGGTGCTGGATAATTATCCAACCTCCGAAGATAACTTCTTCCAACTGAGGTTCACGTTGATAGAATCGATCTTCCTTGCTTCGGCGCCTCGAATTGGTGCTGAAGCCAAAATTTTATCCTTACTTAGGATAATTATCCACCCTCCGAGCTTCGAGGCCCTTGGGCAGTTGAGGGTGTCGAAGATAACTTCTGAGGTTAAGTACACCATATTTCTTGTAACCAAGAGTCTTTATTGATTTTTACTTGATTTACAACACTTTACGAATAATTTTTTTGTAAATTTGAAGCATTCCACGTCCTTAGGATAGCCATGCCGTCCATTCTTTGTAGGTGGTATGCCCTTATTCTCATTGTCTTGACCACTTTGTATGGTCCTTCCCAGTTTGGAGCCAACTTTCCTTGTCTTGTTGGTTTCAAGGCTGAAGCCTTCGTCAGAACTAGGTTGCCTACTTGGAACAACATTCTCTTTCACTTTTTTATTGTTGTGGTTGATTATTCGAGCCTGATACGAAACATTCTTCAGGTGGGTCGCTTCCCTTACTTCTTCTAAGATGTCGAGGCCTACCAGCTTGTTTGCTCGGTTTGCTTCTTCATCAAAGTTTGCTGTTTGAAACGACCTATGGACGACCTCGACGAGTATGACAGCTTCTACCCCATGGCTAAGCATGAAGGGTGTTTCCCCCGTGGATTTTCTACTGGTTGTGTCACACCCCAATTCTGCACCATTCAGAATGGTGTGATGAACCGCTATAAACCAACGGTTCAACTAGGATCTCTAATAGGCGGTATCCATTAAAAATAAAACCATGCGCATCCACAACCATAATCAGAATAAATACACAATAGCGGAAGTTTTATAGTAAATGAACTGAGCATTCTAAATGTAATAATCATAATTAAAATATCAAATTATTGTTGTATCAACTGAGACATAAATAAATAAAATATCAATTACATCCTTTTATAAATTCAAACAAAATCCTAATAGAACACGCATGAGTTGCACTCGCATGAGGGGTCATGCGCATCCTCTAAGTCTTCAGCTTCCATTGCAGCAACATGCGCATACACTGGATCATTCATATAATCTACAACTATGGTACCTGCATCATCAACTAAAAATATTCGACGTCGAGAGGGTGAGCACACATCATGGCTCAGTGAGCAAACAAAACATTACAACAAACATATGCATGCGTTCAATTCATATCTTTGGTCTGGTAAATAAGTTTGCAATGTGCTATAGAAAGGATAGGTGACCAAAGATCATGTTTATTGACGCCGCACCTCTATACACGAGTGTGTGAAGCCGCCCAAAGATAACGTTTATTGCCGACTCACATGCACCTAATCATGGACAATGTACACACAAAGGTCATGTTTATTGCTGTACTCGTTGCCCATACCAACACGTAAGCCCCTGCTGGCGAGGGCTCGTAAACTGGGCTCGCAACTAACCAATCCTAATGCCAATCAGTGTATCCAAGGCCTCACCCCAGCATCCCTCAATACGTCCATAGAGATAGGGCTAAGGGCCCCCGGCAGAGTCAGAGACTACACGGTCCGAGACCACCTCCCCTCATACCCTATGACGTAATAGTTCTGCTAAGGTAATGGCGATACGACGATGTTAGTGGACAAGACTTGAGTTAGAGATAGAGCTAGAGTACTGAGGCCCCGCCTATGACACCTCCCCCTAATACTCGCTCGCATCAAGCACACTAACCACACACATACATCCACATGTCTATTCCTATCATCATCATCATTATCATCATGTCATAAACAATAAATAAATATGCATGAACAGTAATAATAGAAATATTGGATGACATGTTGAATGCACATAACAATCATACACGCATAGAATCAATCATGGCATTGGACTCAAGAATAAAACAGTTTATTATTAACCAATTAGTTTAGGTCTTGTTCCCTCACCTTTACTTGATCGTAGGTCCTCTTTCAAGCTTTAAGAATCAACTATATCGATGTTATATCACTAGAAGACCTAACCAAGTTGATAGAATTTAATTAGAATTAATTTGGACTTTAAAAAGCATGCTGTTAACTGGGGGTCGATGCAAGGGTCGGAGGTTCCATCGACCCTGGGTGCGACCACCAACAGTCTGGACTTCCCAAAAACTGGGGGTCGATTATCAGGGTCTGGTAGGGTCGATTGGCCATCGACCCCATGTGCGACCCCCTGTTTCTTTTGTCAGTTTTTCATCCTACAGTCCATTCTTCGTGTTTGGGGTCCTATGGCTTGCTTCTACAATCCATTCCACACATGTTCTATGGCCTAGAACCATAGTTCATTTACTTATACGGCTTTCATGATTTCTCCCATGGTTTTCCATGAAAACCTAGCCATGGGTGGATGATTTGGGTTTCTCCTAGATCATTCCCTCTTCACTATCTATTCAAAGGTCTGTAGTATTACATGGAGATAGTATCCATACCTGAGAATTAGGGTTGTCTCTCTGAAGCCTTTTCTTTGATATTCTTCTCCACTTTCCTTCTCTTCTCTTTCTCTTCTCCTTCTCTTCTCTTTTTCTCAATCCAATTAGGGTTCTAAAAGGAGTGAAAGAGGCTTAGGGACGTCCTATTTATAGAGTAGAAACTCCCAAAATAAGTCCCATTGAGATTAGGAAAGAATCCCATTGAAATTTGGAAAGTTTCCAAATCACGGTTTCTGTCGGTAGACTGGGGGTCGATGAGGAAGTCGGAGATCCCGTCGACCCCTGGTTCTTAAAATGTCCGACCCCCGGTATAAAACTCAGGGTCTGACTTTTATACTGGGGGGTCTGACCCTACCTTGCTAGGTTTGCGACTCTCCCCCTACTTTTAGTGTTTTTGGGTCAGTTTAATACCTGGGATCGTGATCTCCCTCACACACTTGATCCATTTGGCTTGACCATGATGGGTAGACTTGGTTCAAAGTGGTAAGACCGGGTTAGTTTGATACGGGTCTTACAGGTTGTCCTGAATGACCATACGACACTAGGAACCTCTTCCACCTATCTCTTTCTTTCTTTTGTCAGCCTATCTTTTAGCCTTCTTAGGATCTCTTGGTTTGTCACTTCTTCTTGTGCAATTCTCTTCTTCAGTCCTTCGTGGATGGTTCTATTGGTGACCTCGACCTGTCCATTGGATTCGGGATGGTGCACCGAGGTAAAGTGCTGGGCTATCCTATACTGCTTGTAGAAGCCTCGGAATTTGCTCTAGTCAAACTGTTTTCCATTGTCAGTAACCACTGCCTGTGGTATCCCGTATCTATAGACCATCAAAAGTTTGATGAATTTGGTTACTTTAGAAGCTATAATCTTGGGCATCGGCTCCACCTCTATCCATTTGGTGAAGTAGTCGATGGCCACAATCAGGAATTTATTTTGCCTCAATCCCGCTGGGAATGGCCCCAGGATGTCCATCCCCTATATGGCAAAGGGGATTGGGCTCGCTATGGGCTGTAGTGGTGCGTCTGGTTGGCACTGGATCTTGGCATGCCTTTGGCACTGTGCACATTTCCTCACATACTCCTCGCATTGCTTCACAATACTGGGGAAGTAGTAACCTTGTCTAATTAGTTTTTGGGCCAAAGTTTGACCCGCTTGATGGCTGCTGCAAAACCCTTTGTGTACATCCTCGATGGCCCCGAGGGCCTCGAAAGGTCGCAGGAACCTCAGCAGAAGTAGAGAGAAGGCTTTCTTATATAGTACATCTTCATATATAATGTACCAATTTGACCTAGTCTGTATCTTTTTCGCATCTTTATGGTCATCTGGTAGTATCCCATTTTTTAGGAAGTCCAGTATCGGATCCATCTAGCATGGCTCATTTGTGAGCATATTGACCTCAGTCTTAGGGGTGATGCTTGGCTTGTCAAGCCAACTTAGGTATATTGAGTTATCAGTTACTATCGAATTGTTAATCAATAGCTTGGATAGCTCATCCACCTTAGTTTTGTCTTCTCGGTCGATGCTCTGGATTTTGAAGCTTCGGAATGTCTCCGTTGGCTCTCTGACCTTTCCAAGGTAGGCCTACATCTTTGCTACTCTCGCCTCATATTCTCTTGTCACCTGTTTGACCACAACTTGAGAGTCACTGTGAGCGGAGATGAGACAGCTTGGTAAAGCAGGAGCTCGTCCCCTGTATCGAGTTTGACATGTACTGGGGGGTCGACGGGTACTTCCTCAGCTCCCTAAACCCCTGTTGGCACTCTGGAGTCCATTTAAACTTTTTATTGCTTTGAGCATCTGAAAGAATGGCATGCATCGGTCTGCCGACCTCGACACGAAGTGTCTAAGGGCGACGATCCTCCCTGTCAGCTCCTGCACTTGTTTTATATTCTTAGGAGGCTTCATGTCTTGTAGGGCTTCTATCTTTGTGGGATTGGCTTCTATCCCTCGCTGGGACACCATGAATCTAAAGAATTTTTCCGAGTGTACACCAAAGGCACATTTGATTGGGTTCGGCTTCATGTTGTGCATTCGTAGCACCTCGAAAGCTTCGCGGAGGTCGTCAATATGTGTTCTCTCCTTGAGGCTCTTCACTAAGAAATTGTCAACATATACCTCCCTGTTCCTTCTTTTCTGATCTTTAAAAATCTTATTTACCAAAAGTTGGTAGGTGGCTCCTATGTTTTTTAGGCTGAAGGGCATAACTTTATAACAGTATGTCCCTTGGCTCGTACTTTCTTCATCTTCTTTACTCATAGGGATTTGGTTATATCCTTAGTAAGCGTCCATGAACGAGAGCAATTCGTGTCTCAAGGTGGCATCTATCAATTAATCTATCTAAGGCAGGGGGTAGCAATCTTTAGGCATACTTTATTGAGGTCGGTATAATCAATACAAATCCTCCACCTAGCCCCAAACTTAGGTACCATTACAACATTGGACAGCCACTCGGGGTACTTGACTTTTCTGATAAATCCAGCCTGAACGAGTTTTTTAACCACTTTATTTATTTTTTCCTACCGATCAGGTGCAAAATTTCACTTTTTTTTGCCTTATAGGATAATGCTAGGGATTGATGGCCAGGTGGTGTTCCATGAGGCTTCTGTCGATGCCAGGCATATCTGCTGTCGACCATGCAAACACATCTACATTTTTTCTAATGAAGGAGATGAGCTCATCTCATGTTTCTCCTTGTAGGGTGACACCGATTTGGAAGGTACATTCGGATTGGTCCTCTGAAATTGGAATCTAGACTAATCCTTTTGCTGGGGTTCCTCGGTGAGGGTTCCTTTTTTAGGATCTGCATCATCCCTTAGATCTTCCAAGATGATGGACTGGACTGAGGCTTTCCCTTTCTTTTTGGTTGTTTCTTCTCCTTCTGCAGGGTTCGAGGTCCCTAGTATCCTTCCTAATTCAATGTCATAGCATTGCCTCGATATTTTCTGGTCTCCTTGGCATTCTCCAGTTCCGTGGTCAGTGGGGAACTTAATAACTTGGTAGTATGTTAACAAACAGCTTTGGTAGCAATGCAAAGAGGGTCGTCTAAGGACCACATTGTAGTTGGCTCGGAGGTTAACCACCAGGAACTCAACATTGATGACCCTCCAAGCCAGTTTTTTCCCGATCATGAAAGGTAGGCGAATCCCTCCCTTTACGGAGATAGAATCTCCGGTGAAGCTTGTTAGGGTATGCACGGCGGGTCCCAACATCTCATCAGTGAGGTTCATCCTCTGAAATGTGTGGTAAGATGTCGACTGCTCTCCTCGTATCCACCATTATTCGGCTGACATAAAAAATCGAGATGATTGCTGTAGTTACCAAAGCATCTTCATGGGTGGTGATACGACATTTATCAGGTCATCATCATTGAAGATCAAAAGGTCTCCTATCCTTGACTTTTTTACATCGTTCAGCTCCCTGGCATAAGCTTTAACTAACTTTGCCGAGGTGTTGCCTGCTGCAGATCCTCCAGTGATCACATATGATTCTGGTATGACCAGTTGTAACTTTTGGGATGGTCTGACGAGGTCCGCTGTGGTGATATGGTCGGGGAGTCCAATCTTAACCCATGAGAGTTACAATTGGTACCGTTTCTCCCAAAATTCCAACATTGCTTTTGCTTTTGGTCCCTCTCGCCCATATGCGGGCTCGGGAGGCATGTGCTTATCGTAGCATTTATTCCAGAGGCTCTTGTCGAGGCCTCCATCATTTATAGTTGAGGACCTTGTTGGTCTTCCATCTTGTTTTTTGCTTTTCCCAGCTGTACTGGGACAGCTTTGATCATGTACGTTGCCCCAATGATGGGTCGAACTAGGGAAGGCGTACTTCCTGCCCCATCATCCTCTCTGTCATCATCAACCTTCCGTCCTTTGTTTGTTAGGCCTGGGTCTGGCAGTCATTGGGGTCAGGGATCTCCAAGGTTGACCCGAGTGGTGCTGATCTTTTATTGTCTATGTATTTCTTGAGCTTGCCATTTTGGATTAACTCGTCAATGGCATCCCGTAGGTGTTTGCACTCGTTGGTCGTGTGTCCATGCTCGTTGTGGAAAGCACAAAATAGCCTCGGATTTATATTCCTAGACTCAGTATTCATCTTGCCTGGTTTTCGGAAGGATGTTTGAGACTTCTCTACTATGAATATCTCTGCTGGAGTCTTCTAAAGAGGATGGTAGTCTTCATATGACTGAAAGTTCGGGCCTTCTGCCCCAGTGGTTTTTTCTTTCTTTTGTTTTTTATAGGGTTCTCCCTTAAAGATTGACTCCTTCGATTTTTCTCCTCTCTTCTTTTCTGAGGCTAGGAGTAGAGGTTTCTTTACTGCTTTGTGTTTCTTGGTGGCTAAATTTGCCAAGGCATACTTCACACACCGTGCTTGTAGTTCCACTAGTCTAATGGCAGGTTTTTTGGCCAAGGAGAAGATGAGGTTCTGATCCCTGATGGCACCTTCAAACGTGGTCTTGTGGATTGAATCTTCGAGGCCTCTAACTTGTAGGGCCTTGAGGTTAAATTTATCGAGGTAAGCTCTGAGTGTCTCACCTTCCTCCTGGATGAAGTCCCTCAAGTTGTATGAAGTTTTCCTCTGGCTTTGCCAGCTTTGGAAATGGTTTAGGAAGCTAGAAGCCAGTACTTCAAAGGAGTTGATAGTCCTACAGGGCAGACTGCTATACCAGAGTTGTCCGGCCCCTTTGAGAGTTATGGGAAACACCCGGCAGACTATCTCCTAGGGATATGCGTGTACTACCATCTGCGCCACGTATGAATCTAGATGGTGTTCAGGGTCGGTAGTTCCATCGTAAGCTTCAACGATTGGCATGGTGAAGCCTCGAGGGAGACAAGTCCTCATGATCTGCTCGGATAGAGCACTCTCCGTTGAGTATATGTGCCGAGGTGGGTTTGGCTGACCCTCTTCCATCCTTTGTAATCGAGCTCTCAAGTCTAGGAACTCCTCCTCTACGTTGCCTTCAGCCTAGTGAGGTTAAGCCTCAACCGCAGCTCTTTGTAGTCTGACTACGTCTAGTCTTGCTTGGACAACCTCTCGGGGTTGTTGTGGCCCTGTCACACCCCAAATTCTGCACCATTCAGAACGGTGTGATGAACCGCTATAAACCAACGGTTCAACCAGGATCTCTATTAGGCGGTATCCATTGGAAACAAAACCACGTACATCCACAATCATAATCAGAATAAATACACAATAGCGGAAGTCTTATAATAAGTGAACTGAGCACTCTAAATGTAATAACCATAATTAAAATATCAAATTATTGTTGTATCAACTGAGATATAACTAAATAAAATATCAATTACATCTTTTATAAATCCAATAAAATCCTAATGGAACACGCATGAGTTGCACTCGCATGAAGGATCATGCGTATCCTCTAAGTCTTCAGCCTCCATTGCAGCAACGCGCGTATACACCGTATCATTTATATAATCTGCAACTGTAGTACTTGCATCATCAACTAAAAATATTCGACATCGAGAGGGTGAGCACACATCATGGCTCAGTGAGCAAACAAAACAATGCAACAAACATATGCATGCATTCAATTCAAATCTTTGGTCTGGTAAATAAGTTTGCAATGTGCTATAGAAAGGATAGGTGGCCAAAGGTCACGTTTATTGACCCCTCCTCTATACACGAGTGTGTGACGCCGCCCAAAGGTAACGTTTATTTCCGACTCACATGCACCCAATTCATGAACATTGTACAACAAAGGTTAACGTTTATTGCTGTACAATGCCATACCAACACGTAAGCCCCTACTGGTGTGGGCTTGCAAACTAGGCTCACAACTAACCAATCCTATTGCCAAGCAGTGTATCCAAGGCCTTACCCCAGCATCCCTCAATACGTCCATAGAGAAAGAGCTAGGGTCTGGTGACCAGGATGAACCACAGTGTCACGTCCCCCCCTGATACCCTATGACGTATTAGTTCCGCTAAGGTAATGGCGATGCGATGATGTTTAGTGTACAAGACTTGAGTTAGAGATAGAGCTAGAGTCTGGTGACCAGGATGAACCACAGTGTCACGTCCTCCCCCTGATACTTGCTCGCATCAAGCACACCAACCATTCACCAACATCCACATGCCTATTCCTATCATCATCATCATCATCATGTTATAAACAATAATTAAATATACATGAACAGTAATAATAGAAATATTGGATGACATGTTGAATGCACATAACAAGCATACACGCATAGAATCAATCATGGCATTGGACTCGAATAAAACAGTTTATTATTAACCAATTAGTTTAGGTCTTGTTCCCTCCCTTTACTTGATCGTAGCTCCTCTTTTATGCATTAAGAATAAACTATATATCGATATTATATCACTAGAAAATCTAACCAAGTCTATAGAATTTAATTAGAATTAATTCAGACTTTAAAAAGCATGCTGCTAACTGGGGGTCGATGCTAGGGTCAGAGTTTTAATCAACCCTGGGTGCGACCACCCCTATTCTGGACATCTCGAACACTGGGGGTCGATGCTCAGGGTCTGGTAGGGTCGATTGGCCATCGACCCCCCATGCAACCCCCTGTGGGTTTTGTCAATTTTTCTTCCTTCAATCCATTCTTCGTGTTTGGCGTCCTATGGCTTGCTCCTACAGTCCATTCCACACATGTTCTAGGGCCTAGAACAGTGGTTCATTCACCTATATGGCTTTCATGATTTCCCCCATGGTTTTCCATGAAAACTTAACCATGGGTGGATGATTTAGGTTCCTCCTAGATCATTCCCTCTTTTCTATCTATTTTAAGGTCTGTAGAATTACATGGAGTTGGTATCCATACCTGAGAATTAGGCTTGTTTCTCTGAAGCCTTCTCCTTGATCTTTTTCTCCACTTTCCTTCTCTTCTCTTCTCTTCTCCTTCTCTTTCTCTCAATCCAATTAGGGTTCTAAAAGGAGTGAAAGAGGCTTAGGGACATCCTATTTATAGAGTGAAAACTCCTAAAATAAGTCCCATTGAGATTAGGAAGGAATCCCATTGAAATTAGGAAAGTTTCCTAATTTTTGGTTCGATCTGTTTTTACCGACTACCGGGGGTCGATAGGGGGGTCAGAGATCCTGTCGACCCCTGGTTCTCAAGATGTCCGACCCCCCTGTGTAAAACTAGGGGTCTGACTTTATACTGGGGGGGTCCGACCCTCCCTTGCTGGGTATGCGACCCTCCCCTTATTTTGGGTGTTTTTGGGTCAGTTTAATACCTGGGATCGTGATCTCCTTCACGCACTTGATCCGTTTGGTTTGACCATGACGGGTAAACCTGGTTCAAGGTGGTAAGACCGGGTTAGTTTGATACGGGTCTTACAACTCCCCCCTACTTATAAAAATTTCATCCCTGAAATTGTTCATACCTTTTGAGTAGAATAAATGAGGGTATTGCTTTCGCATAGCATTCTCTTCTTCCCATGTAATTTCTTCTATATCTCTACTTCTCCAAGTGACCTTAACATAATGGATATCTCGGTTGCGTAGTCGTTGAACCTTTCGGCTGGTGATTTCAGTTGGTGTCAAATGTCAAATCATCTGTCAAATTAGGCATATCTACTGTCAGAACGTGCGTTGGATCTTTGACATACTTCTTCAATAAGGAAATATGAAATACATCATGCACACTTGACATAGATGGTGGTAGTGCTAACTGGTAAGCCACTTTCCCACGCTTAGCTAGAATCTCATATGGCCCGACATATCTTGGACTTAGTTTCCCTTTCTGTCCGAACTGTTTCAATCCTCGCATAGGCGATACTTTTAAGAATACTTTATCACCCACGACGAACTCAAGGTCTCGGCGTCAGGTATCGGCATATTGCTTCTGACGATTCTGAGCTGTTCTCACTCTTTCTTTGATAATGTCGACCACTTGACAAGTCTCTTCTACAAATTCTGGTCCAACAATACTACGTTCCCCAACTTCATTCCAAAACAACGGAGTTCGACACTTTCTGCCATACAGTGCTTCATAGGGTGCCATCTCTATAGTAACCTGATAGCTATTATTATAAGCGAACTCAATCAGTGGTAACTTTTCTTCCCATGATCCTTTGAAGTCAATTACACATGCTCGAAGCATATCTTCTAGAATCTGAATTGTACGCTCCGACTGTCCATCTGTCTGTGGGTGGAATGCAGTACTAAACTTCAATGTTGTACCCATAGCCTTTTGCAATCCTTCCCAAAACTTTGAAGTAAATCGTGGATCTCTATCGGACACAATAATTTTAGGTACACCGTGTAATCGCACAATGTTATCCACATACAGCTTAGCTAACCTCTCCAGTGTATACTGGGGTCGTATTGGTATAAAGCGAGCTGTTTTAGTCAGACGGTCTACAATCACCCAAACTGCGTCAACTACTCGAGGAGTCAGTGGTAATCCTGTGACGAAGTCTATAGTGATGCAGTCCCATTTCCATGCTAGTTCCGGTAACGGCTGTAGCAGTCCTGCTGGTCTTTGTCGTTCAGCCTTTACTTTCTGACAATTTAGGCATTGAGACACGAACTTAGCTACATCTGCTTTCATTCCTCTCCCCCAATATAATTTCTTTAGATCATGATACATTTTTGTACTTCCAGGATGTATCGAATAGATGGTGGTGTGGGCTTTTTTATCAATCGGTGTCTAATGTCCAAACTTTCTGTTTTGGGTACACATATTCTTCCTTTGTACTTCAGTACCTTATCTTCGTCCAAGGTGAACTCAGGGTTAGTTCTACCTTTTTCAATGTCTTCTTGTACCGTTCTTAGGTAAGGGTCTGATTTGGTAGCTGTCTTCACATCATCTACAATATCCGGTATAATCTTCAATGCGGCGAACATATTTGAAAACCGATGAATAAACCCTTGGTTGGTTGATCCATCTGGTGTATCTAATACAAACTGTTCACTATCGTGCTTGAATACTTTTCTGGTGGTACAAATTGCCGCAGTTGTGCTAACCTCTCCCTGAGATTTTATCATTGCCTTTCTACTCAACGCGTCGGCTACTACATTAGCTTTTCCCAGATGATATTGGATATCACAATCATAGTCTTTTAGTAGTTCCAACCATCTTCTTTGTCTCATATTTAGCTCCTTCTGATTAAATAGGTAAGTAAGACTTTTATGGTCTGATTTAATCTGAAACTTCTCCCCGTACAGATAATGTCTCCATATTTTTACAGCATGTACTATTGCCGCTAATTCCAAATCATGAGTGGGGTAGTTCTTTTCATGTGTCTTCAGTTGTCTTGAGGCATAAGCAATTACTTGTTCTCCTTGCATGAGTACACATCCTAATCCCAGTCCTGACGCATCGGTGTACAAAATAAATGGTTGTCCTGGAATCGGGATAGTCAAGATTGGAGCTGATATCAATCTAGCTTTCAAGATTTGGAAACTCTTCTCACATTTATCCGTCCAGACAAACTTCTCGCCCTTCTCAGTCAAACTGGTAAGAGGTACGACAATTCGGGAATAGTCTTCCACAAATCGTCGATAATACCCAGCTAGACCCAGAAAACTTCTAATTTCTGCAACGCTCTTCGGTGCTTCCCACTTTACAATAGCCTCGATCTTGCTGGGATCCACTTTATTTCCTTTAGCAGATACTACATGGCCTAGAAATGCAACTTCCTTTAGCCAAAACTCACACTTTGTAAATTTGGCGTAGAGCTTTTCCCTTCATAGTTGCTGCAGAGCGGCGTTTAGATTCTTGACATGAGTTTCCTCGTCTTTGGAGTAGACTAATATATCATCAATGAATACAATAACTGACGTATCCAACATGTCGTGGAAAACCCGATTCATAAGTTCCATAAAGGTTGCTGGTGCGTTTGTCATTCCAAAAGACATGACCAAAAATTCATAATGTCCATATCTGGTCCTGAATGCTGTCTTGGGGATATCACCATCCTTAATCTTCAGCTGATGGTAACCTGACCAAAGATCAATCTTTGAGAACACTTTGGCACCTTGCAACTGATCGAACAGGTCATCGATCTGTGGCAATGGATACCGATTCTTGATTGTTAGTTTATTCAGTTCTTGATAGTCTATACACAAGCAAACGCTACCGTCCTTTTTCTTCACGAATAAAACTGGCGCTCCCCATGGTGATATGATAGGGAGAATGTAACCCTTGTCCAGCAGTTCCTGTAGTTGTACTTTCAATTCCTTCAGTTCAGTAGGAGCCATTCGATAGGGTGCTTTCGATACTGGTGCGGCTCCAGGTATAAGATCTATAATGAACTCTGTAGCTCAGTCGGGTGGTAATCCTGGTAATTGTTCAGGAAATACGTCTAGATAGTCACGCACGACATCATTATCTTCCATTCGTGGTGCTTCCTTGGTAATGTCAACCACCGATACTAAATAACCGACTGCTCCTTTCTCAAGGCACTTCTTAGCCTTTAGCGCCGAGAGTATGAGCTTTCGTTTGCGGGGAAGTTTCGTCCCTGTAAAACTGAACTCGGCTCCTTCCTTATCTTTAAATGTCAGTTTCTTTTCGGCACATAATAGGTTTGCAGAATGCCGAACTAACCAGTCCATTCCCAAGATGACGTCAAAGTCTGCCATCTCAAGTTGGATCAAGGTCGCATCCAATGTCTTTTCATCAATAAGAACTGGACATGGTCCATAACCTTTTTCTAACTCCACTTCTAATCCCATAGGTGATCGTACAAGTAGTTTGTAGTCTAAGGATTTAAGGGGTAGATTTAACTTCTTTTCAAATGTCACAGATATAAAGGAATGAGTAGCTCCTGAATCAAAGAGTACTCTAGCGGGAATGCCATTAATAGGTACGATACCTGTGATTTGTCTTTGATTTAGTCTACATGCTCATACAATGTAATACAACTAACAAAATATAAGTCATACCTGTAACCACATCAGGCGATGCGGCAGCATCCTCGGATGTAACTGCGTAAACTCGTCCTTGATGTAGCTGCTTCTTGGGCTTAGGACATTCCCTTGCTATATGTCCCACTTGGTTGCAGTTAAAACATTTTGCCCCTTCAGTAATTGGCTTCTGTTTCTGTTGAACTACAAGGATAGTCTTGGCTGCAACGGTAAAGCCTTGAGCACGGAAGGGTTTGAATGTTTTGTTATTCCCCCCGTTATAGGAATTTCCAACTGGCCTTTTTATACCCCTGTTTTGCATGAAATAACTCTCCTTCTGGCTCGATTCTATAACTCAAGCAATTTGTGCTGCTTCATTATTGATTTTCTTTTCATGTCCCAGAACGTGCTCACGGATGCTTCCCCTAAGTCCCATGATGAACCTTTGGGTCTTTGTGGTTTCCTCTTGCATATTAGTGGGTGCAAAGAAGAACAACTCTTCATAACGCTGTTGATAAGCATCCACGGTCATCTGTCCCTGATATAAACTCAGGAACTATCTTTCCATAGAATCTCTGAAACTTCTTGGAAAGTACTTCTCAAAGAACGACTCCTTATAAATATCCCAAGTCAATTGGGCGTGCTTTGTAAGTATATAAGCTCTGATAGACCTCCACCATGGTGTGCATCTGCTTTCTACATAAAGGTGGCACACAACACTTTCTCTTCTTCATTTAATGTCATCATCATAAAGTTTCTTTCCATTTCGTCGACCCAGTGTGCCGGCCATAAAGGATCTGCTGGCTTGCCATTAAATTCTCTGGGCTTCAGTTTCAGAAAACGCTCCACCAGTCTGGAGTGGTCTAGAGGCTGCGGAACATACGCTCCATATATAGGTGGTTGGTATTGATATCCACCTTGAGCTATTTCAGGATTCAGTATTTGAGCCTACCTGATAGGAGTCTGAGGGGCATGGGGTACTGTGTTACTTCCCCCGGGTGCTGTGCTTGCCTGTCCAGCTGGCATTGGAGGTGTTTGTGCAGCTGGAAGAGTTATGCCTATGGCAGCTTGGATAGTAGCTTGTGCCTGTTGCATCTGTTGCAGCTGTTGGGCCAGGTTCATTACAACTGTGGCCAAGTCTGTAGGTGGAGCTGGCAGGTTGGTAGGATTTGCCTGCCCATTTATGATGGATGGTGCCGTGTTCATGTTCCCCTGTGTTTCCGGGTGTGTCTGGTTGTCTTCCCCGCACGTGGTGGTGGTGGGATAGAGTTACGGCTTTGTCTGGTTGCTCTGCGTCCCGCCATAAATAAATCTGCTAGTAGGATTGCCTGAAATCATCGAACACGAGAGAAAATCATTAATTACTTCATTCTCATATTTTAAATCCACTAACAAATGCAAATTTCTAATTTTTCAGATCATTCTGTCGAAAATTCTATGTTTTCACTGCAGGGTCGATGGGTATCCGACCCTCAGTATCCAACCCTAGGAAATCATCCATTTTTCCCGAGAGCCAGGGGTTGATGGGGGGGGGGGGGTCGGAGTATGTCCGACCCAGGGTGCGACCCCTGGTTCTCTGTCAGGTTCCCGAGAGCCGAGGGTCGATGCGGGGGTCGATATGGGGGTCGATTGTTCTAATCGAATTGTCCGACCCCCGAACAAAAAATCTGATTTTTAAGTCCGATTCAGAGTCCATTTCTCATTCTTCCTTCTCCGCTTCGACTCAGCTCGTTCCTCTGAGTTGCTACAGTGCTCATTCCAACCCGTTGGTGGTTTGCACTCCTCGTTCCATCGTCTACACGTCCGCTACAGGTATTTCTTCTACCTTTTCATGTTTTTAGGTTTCTTAACCTAGGTTTTTACTTGTTTAACTTGTATTTTTTAAATTAAACTTTTTCTAATCGTAAAAATTTGATTTTTATTGGGGGATTTTGTTATTGATGACTCGAGGAATGAAATCCCTCAAAAATATTTGAGTTTCATCGGTTGGTTATCGAGAAACTCAAAATTTTCACTTTTTGCCCTAATTTTGGTGAAATTTTGAATTTCTTGAAATTTCTTGCAATTCAATCTAATTAGTTGCAATTTCTGACTGTTTAAGTCTCACAAGTTAGTTTCGGATCTACGTAAGTCCTCCTGCCCACGTGTATGGGTGAAAAGTGAGGTTTTTGTCCAATTTCTATCGTTATTACGTCAAAATCTCGGGTTTTTACTCTCTACTAACCCATTATTTGTTTTTCTTTCTTATTTGCAGATACTATGGTTCGTACCAAAGTACCCAGAGTTCGCGACCGTCTTCGTTTCCGTTCCAATGAAGCCGAGGCACAGTATGCCCACTACGCTAGCAAGAAGGTAGAGGGAGGTCGCAAAGTGAACTTGGCTGAGTTAGCCTTGTTCAATGTGGAGAGCGCATTTGGTGATATGGGATGGCTCCCTGTCATCACTTATGACGCATGTACCCGTCCTGATTTGGTACGCCAGTTCTACTGTAATCTCCAGGTGGTGGAAGATTACAATGATGTGGAGAGGGGTGATGAGCTGCGCATCACGAGCTACGTCAAGGGAGTTGACATCTCATTTGATTATCGACAGCTGGCCAACCTACTAGGCATTTCCTTTGCTGGCCCCATGGTTTTCTGTGCTCCTGGAGAGCCCCAGTTCTTCTCTCTATAGATGAGGGCTGAGATCGATAGTCAGCTCATCCGACCTGATCGCTGGCAGATGAGGGCATGTTATCTGCGTTCTGATCCACGGGTATACTGCAAGATCATTCAGCATAACCTGATACCGCAGAGTGGTCATTACGAGAGGATCTCCCAGCTGACCCAAAGATTCGCTATATCTGTATATGCACTAGGCAGCCCGTCTGCCTTCCATACATCATTATGCGTACCATGATCAGTGCCACGTTGCCCAGTCACACTTGGCAACCTTCCTTACGGACGCATGATCACTACTTTGCTTACCCGCCTGGGGTTGACTTAGTGGATGAGAAGATTCAGGAGAAATCCTTCTCATCGCCTCTAGATTGGGAGGCTATTTGCAAGATGGGCATGCGGGATGCCCAGGTCAGTGATGAGGAGAGGAACGCGATGGTGCACCCTCGCACTAGAGTGGAGATAGCTGATCCTGAGGCTGCAGCAGTAGCCGCTGGAGCAGGGGTTTCTGGGGATGATGACGATCGACTGTACATGGATGTGGATGCCATACCCCCTCTATCACCTACTCATGCTACTGGAGCTGGTCCGTCTTCTTCAGCTGGTCCTTCGCACGCGGCTGGTCCTTCGTATACTCCATCTGATGACATGATGAGGATATTACACGAGATACGAGAGGCTCAGCGTGTGTCTGACTTGAGGATGGGAGAGCTTATAGAGGCTCAGCGTATGACTGACCAGTGGGTGGCTGATCTCACAGCTAGTCTCCAGACGAGCCAGACTCAGATAGCCTGGTTGACCAGGGTCTACGCTGAGGATTATGATAGAGACTGGGAGGCACCACCTCCCCCAGCACCTCCAGCTTCTTAATATACTCCTTTTATTTTTCTTTTTGTATTTCAGAGTAACTGTCCGGACTGTGGACTGTACTCTTCTTTGATCATATATATATATATATATATATATATATATATATATATATATATATATAGACGTTTGTTCTTACTTTCTGGTTGTATTTATCTTTGTTTCTCATTTAATAGATGCATTATTCTCTTTCAGTTTAGTTTCAACAACACAAGTGCTTAGGGTGTGTTATTATTATGTCTTTTATATTTTTATCCTATCTCAGTTCACGACCCTTTTTGTGGAAGTATATGGTTTTACAGATAAAGCCTGAGATGCTCTGATACCAAGTTTTCACACCCCAAATTCTGCACCATTCAGAATGGTGTGATGAACCGCTATAAATCAACGGTTCAACCAGGATCTCTATTAGGCAGTATCCATTGGAAACAAAACTATGCACATCCACAACCATAATCAGAATAAATACACAATAGCGGAAGTCTTATAATAAGTGAACTGAGCACTCTAAATGTAATAACCATAATTAAAATATCAAATTATTATTGTACCAACTGAGACATAACTAAATAAAATATCAATTACATCTTTCATAAATCCAATAAAATCCTAATGGAACACGCATGAGTTGCACTCACATGAAGGATCATGCGTATCCTCTAAGTCTTTAGCCTCCATTGCAGCAACGCACGCATACACCGAATCATTTATATAATTTGCAACTGTAGTACCTGCATCATCAACTAAAAATATTCGACATCGAGAGGGTGAACACACATCATGGCTCAGTGAGCTAACAAAACAATGCAACAAACATATGCATGCATTCAATTCATATCTTTGGTCTGGTAAATAAGTTTGCAATGTGCTATAGAAAGGATAGGTGGCCAAAAGTCACGTTTATTGACCCCTCCTCTATACACGAGTGTGTGACGCCGCCCAAAGGTAACGTTTATTGCCGACTCACATGCACCCAATTCATGAACATTGTACAACAAAGGTTAACGTTTATTGCTGTACAGTGCCATTCCAACACGTAAGCCCCTACTGGCGAGGGCTTGCAAACTGGGCTCGCAACTAACCAATCCTAATGCCAAACAGTGTATCCAAGGCCTCACCCCAGCATCCCTCAATACGTCCATAGAGATAGAGCTAGGGTCTGGTGACCAGGATGAACCACAGTGTCACATCCCCCCTGATATCCTACGAGGTAGTAGTTCCGCTAAGATAATGGCGATACGACGATGTTTAGTGTACAAGACTTGAGTTAGAGATAGAGCTAGAGTCTGGTGACTAGGATAAACCACAGTGTCACGTCCTCCCCCTGATACTCGCTCGCATCAAGCACACCAACCATTCACATACATCCACATGCTTATTCCTATCATCATCATCATCATCATCATGTTATAAATAATAATTAAATATGCATGAACAGTAATAATAGAAATATTGGATGACATGTTGAATGCACATAACAAGCATACACGCATAGAATCAATCATGGCATTGGACTCGAATAAAATAGTTTATTATTAACCAATTAGTTTAGGTCTTGTTCCCTCACCTTTACTTGATCGTAGGTCCTCTTTCAAGCTTTAAGAATCAACTATATATCGATATTATATCACTAGAAAACCTAACCAAGTCGATAGAATTTAATTAGAATTAATTCAGACTTTAAAAAGCATGCTGCTAACTGGGGGTCGATGCTAGGGTCGGAGTTTTGATTGACCCTGGGTGCGACCACCCCTATTCTGGACTTCCCGAACACTGGGGGTCGATGCTCAGGGTCTGATAGGGTCGATTGGCCATCGACCCCCCATGCGACCCCCTGTGGGTTTTGTCAATTTTTCTTCTTTCAATCCATTCTTCGTGTTTGGGGTCCTATGGCTTGCTCCTACAGTCCATTCCACACATGTTCTAGGGCCTAGAACCGTAGTTCATTCACCTATATGGCTTTCATGATTTCCCCCATGGTTTTCCATGAAAACCTAACCATGGGTGGATGATTTAGGTTCCTCCTAGATCATTCCCTCTTCTCTATCTATTATAAGGTCTGTAGAATTACATGGAGTTGGTATCCATACCTGAGAATTAGGCTTGTTTCTCTGAAGCCTTCTCCTTGATCTTCTTCACCACTTTCCTTCTCTTCTCTTCTCTTCTCCTTCTCTCTCTCAATCCAATTAGGGTTCTAAAAGGAGTGAAAGAGGATTAGGGACGTCCTATTTATAGAGTAGAAACTCCTAAAATAAGTCCCATTGAGATTAGGAAGGAATCCCATTGAAATTAGGAAAGTTTCCTAATTTTTGGTTCGAGCTGTTTTTACCGACAACTGGGGATCGATAGGGGGGTCGGAGATCCCGTCGACCCCTGGTCCTTAAGATTTCTGACCCCCCTGTGTAAAACTAGGGATCTGACTTTATACTGGGGGGGTCCGACCCTCCCTTGCTGGGTATACGACCCTCCCCTTATTTTGAGTGTTTTTGGGTCAGTTTAATACATGGGATCGTAATCTCCTTCACGCACTTGATCCGTTTGGTTCGACCATGATGGGTAAACCTGGTTCAAGGTGGTAAGACCGGATTAGTTTGATATGGGTCTTACAACTGTAAAGTTTACATACCGGTCTCAGTATTGGTCTCACTCAGTGAGACCGGTATGTGCAATTTTGGCTGGAGACAGACTCCAGTGGGTCCCACACTCTGAATCAAAATTTTGGAAAGTTCTAACCATGGGAAACTTTCCTAGAATGGTCTCCCACTACTTATATGCACCTTAAACCTCCTTAGTTTCTTTCCAAAACCCTAGCCATCTGGAAGAGATCTGAGAAGGAACAGGAGGAAGGAGACCGCTCAAGAAGAGGATTTTCGTTGGAAGAGCACGCCGCCAACCGACAAACACCGGTGAGTGCTTAACTCTCTTAGTAATGATAGGATTTCGGAGCGGAGCCGTGAAACGGCGTAGCGATCCAAAATCCTAGGACTTTCAATAAATCCTAGTTTTTCATTATGATCCAATCTGGGTATGATGCGGCATTATAGTCGAAACCGAGAAGGCTAAACGAGTATTTGGACCTTAAAATGGGTTAAGAGAAACCCTAGAAACCAAGCCGATGACCGACGGGGAAGGGAGATCCGAGATCAGGCTCTCGGATCCGAACCGCAGAACATACCGGCTGGACACAAGGTCCGGTGGTATGGGCCTGCGCTATATACCGCAGGTACATACCGGTCTCACTCCTGCAGGGCATACCGGTCTCACTCTATTGAGACTGGTACCGCGACCGGTATGCCTTTTGATCCCTGTTTGCTTGGCCAAACATGGTTCTGACCAGTTGTAACTTTAATAATTAATTCTAACCTTTGAGTATGGTTATGTAGGACCTGTAGACAGCGTGAGTAGACCCTGGGACGCGGATCGGATTTGTTATCACGCGTCAGGTAAGGGACAAAACCCCACAACATAATTAATTAAATAACAGTAAACCATTGTGATTAATTTGTATCTGTATTGATTGCCTGATGTTTGTGCATTTCACATGCCATGGTAGTTATTTAAATTATTATTATTCTGTTCATGCATTTCATATGCTAGGATGTTGGTTGTTTAGGCATGTAGATGTTTTTAGTTAGTGTGTGGAATGTGAAGGGGAGTGGAGCCCTGGATATATCCTCACACTAACACCTTTTCGTATCGCCATCTACCTTAGCAGACTTGGTGCGAATAGAGTATCAGGGGGAGGATGTGGGATTGTGGTTCAGCTTGCCCACTAGACTCGAGCCCTATCTCTATGTCGTAGGGAGTTGTGCTAGGGTAGGGCCATAGATACTTTATTGACATATAGGACTGGTTAGAAACGGAACCCACTTACAAGCCCTTGCCAATAGGGTTTTAGGTATTGGTACGGTGTAGGGTATCAGGGGGAGGACGTGGGATGGTGGCTCAGCCTGCCCGCCAGACGCTAGCTCTATCTCTATATTAGAGTGAGTGATGTGGGGCAATGACAGTAGTGTGGATTGTTGCCTGACTGTTGGGTGTGCTCACACTCTCATGCATGGAGGTGTGGTGGCCGCCAAACCTTACCATAGCATTTTGCAAGTGATATCTGACCTAAATTGTAATGTTATCTCATGCATTTTGTATGTTGCATTGGTTTTGTACTTACTGAGCTAAGTTGTGAGCTCACCCGAATATATATATTCTATTCTTTTCAGATCTCGATGTAGGGTATACCGTCGAGGATTTCATGACTGCCCCAGCGTACAGTACAGTCGCTGCCCTGGATACACAGGCAGTAGAGGACGAGCATGACGCATCATGCGAGTGCTCATTCTATGTTTTCCTATAGAGATGGTTTATTTTGAAATAATACATTGTAATATTTTATATTTTAATTTTGTGAATGATGGAATAATTTGGATAATTATTTTAATTACAACATAGAACTCAGTTCATTTATCTTTTGATTCCGCTGCTATGTATTACTCTCTGATTATGTTAGATTGTTTGGAATGGTTGGTTGACACGGTCTATTGAGATCCTGGGGTGAGCCATGGTTTGGAGACGGTTCACTTATACTTCTGGTTCAGCCAGAATTGGGGTGTGACAACTTGGTATCAGAGCCCTAGGCTCTGTCTAGCTAATCATTCTGCATCTAACTGTGTCCAATGAACTGAGATAGGGAATTAAAAATCTTAATAAAAACACATCATAAGCTTGTTTGATGCCTGAGACTTAAGAAAGATGCATAATATACTATTAATGAAAGAGCGATTATAAGCATTGAAGTGTTGATGAAAACCAAATAAACAAACAGTTAATATAAAGTGTACGATAGAGTACAGTCCACAAGTTGGACAATTACTCTGTTAACAAATGAATCGCCCCTAAATAAAAATGAAACTAGGTCAGACTATGGTGGAGTTGCGGGCCTGGGTGGTATCGGATCTACAATATCATAATCATGCTCGTATGCCTCTTTAAGCCAATGAACCTGGTCCTGCGTGACCCGTAGGCTGTGAGCTAGACGCCCCAAGTCCTGACCCATCTCCCGCTGAGCGTCCCGGATCTCCATGAGCATGCTCATCACTGTATCAGAAGGAGGCTGAGATGGTCCTGCAACTGGGAAAGGTTGAGATGGTCTTGCTACTGGAGAATGCTAGGGTGCAGGTGTAGGGATGTCCTCCATGTGTGCATCCCCACCACCTCCTACCTCAGCTGCTGCTGCTGCTGCTGCAGCTGCCGCCTGAGTCCTAGGTGGGAGAGGACGAGCCTGTAGCTCCTCATCACTAAGCTCCAGATCATCCATCTGCATCTTATTGATGGCCTCAACATCTATGTCAGAACTCATGGTGACCTCAACAGCTGGCTCTCCACGCCTGTCCACACCTAAGCGGTGCAACAACGCTGTAATCAACCTACCATATGGAAGATTCCCCGTTACATTGGGCCTTTCTGCATAAATCATGGTACGAATGATCAGATAAGGCAGGCAGACCCGGTGCCTGGTAGTCACACAGTAGGTAAGATACTGGGTCAACTGGGACAACTCTCCATAATGACCACTCTGGGGGACGATGTCATGCTGTATAATACAACAGTATAGGCGAGGCACAGGACGTAGGTTTGAAGCTAACATGATACTACCTGGCAACAAAATCTGCTCAGCAATGGCTGCTCTCATGTCCTCAGTAAGATACCCTTTAGCTCTGGGTGGACAGTAGATAAGTTCCCCATCGTCTGGGATCTCGAGAAATGCAGCTAACTCGGCCGTGTTGAAAGAGATCATTACCCCTTTCACATAGCTAGTAATCCAAAGATCCCTAGCATGCTCCCAATCATTTAGGTTCCCTTCTACCTCCAGATTTGTGAAGAATAATTTTACCAAGTTGGGACGAGTGGTCTCTTTATACTAAATAATGGGCAACCAACCCATCGCCCCAAAGACAACCTCAACATCGAAGCGGTGCAGGTGTTCTAGGTTCACAAAGTGACCTGCTTCTATGCTTTTTGCTTGGAACCATGAAAGGCGCGCCACTGCAGCCTCTGACCGGAAAAATCTCTCATCATAGAGGACGGGCGGAGGATGTGGCCTGTGCATACCCGGCATAAAAGATCGCTTGCCCGCACCACGACATCCAGACATGTTGTAAACTGTTGAGCAAAGGAAAATTAGACTATTAGAGAACTTTTTTTTGAAAATTTTCGACAGCATAACGACAGAAAATGGAACAAAAGCCTCACATTCACCCAATATGGGTAGGAGGACTTACGTGGTGACAAAATGCTAGTTTATGATCAAATATTACCATAAGACAAGGAAAATAGAGACAGATCAGCAAAAATCTTTCAAAATTTCAAAAAAACTAGAAACCTAGGTTAAAAAGTTAAAATTTTATGTTTTCTCCTAAACCAACCGATGGAACTCCGAATTGATTGAGGGGTTTTGCTCATTTAGGCCCCAAGAACCTTTCTCAAGCAAAGAAAGAAGTTTTCCACGGTTAAAATTTTCAAATAAAGGAAAATTTAGGTTTTGGGCATGAGAAATGATGAAATTTTTTCACAGAGAGGAAGGAGAGGATAAGCTTACCTTAGAGACGAGTTTGATACTCTTGGTTGGGAGAGCACTCTTAGAAGCACCGGTTGGACTGTAGAGACTCAACAACTCAGAGAGGAATCACCACCAGAGTGAGCACCAAGAGAGAAAAGTGAGAAATGAGGGCAAAATTCGTGATTTTAAAGGTTTTTAGACATACCGGTCGCACTCAAGGACTGGTAAGTGCGACCGGTACCTCCTGCGGTATGGTGTGACCGGTACCTACTGCAGGGTATACCGGTCTCACTCAAGATTGGTATGTGCGACCGGTACCTCCTGCGGTATGGTGCGACCGGTATGTACAACAGGAGTATACCGGTCTCACTCAAGGTGAGACTGGTACCGCGGCCGGTACCTTATGGGGGAGCTGAAAATTTAAAACCATTCCCCATACCGGCCGACCCACTATTACCAGACCCCACGCCGGTATGGTACGATCAGTATCAATAATTTGGCCTAGAAAATTTCGAGAAAAACTTAAAATTTATTTGCTTTCCTTCTCGATTGATGAATACTTATAGTGCATATCTGTTGAGAGTGAATACTATCGTTTTGAACAATTGTCTCATTTGTCTCATGTGTGTTCGATGCATTCAGATATCATACAGGAAATTCAGTAACTACAATGGTAAGAGGAAATGGTTGTAGAATCCCTCGCAGACACCGTCACTCAAGGGCACCTCCAATGGAAAGGAATTCAGGGATAGAAAACTCCAAAGAAAATGAAGAGAGGGGAAGTGGGGAAGAACTTAACCCTCTAAATGAAAGTGGAAATCAGGTGGGAGACAATGAAGAATCTCGACTGCCGGGTCAGACACATACAAGCTCTGAAACCCTAATGAAAAATTTAGTCACCCACATGGAGGTACAGCAGAAAAAGTTTTTCGACGAAATGTTGAAAATGTTTAGGCCACTTGGGCTTGTATCGGCACCCGCATATATGCCATCCACGCATGCCGAAAATGCAAATACGGTACCAGTGGGGGTTAGTACAGCTACTGAGGGACCACAACAATAGAACCAACCCAACACGGCTCCCCACCCGATTACAGGGATGCCCATCCCTAACCAGGATCAGGGTGGATATCAGGGTCCATATCAGTGTGCATACTATGGTGGGAATCAGGGAGTAAATTAGAGTGGCTACTCTTACCAGCCACAATGGTATGGTCAGACAGGGTATGGACAAGCACCATATGGACAGGTCCCATATGGACAGAGTAGTCTTTCCAGAGCAGTGGATGGGTTTTTAAAGCTAAAGCCACCAACTTTTACAGGGAAGTCAGGGAAAACACTATGGCCAACATAGTGGATAGTCGAGATGGAGAAGAACTTTCGCCTGCTGGAGTGTCTTGATGGGGAAAAAGTGTTATATGCTACCCACATGCTGAAGGAAGAAGCCAATGGATGGGGGAACTCAACCAGAGCGTATCTGGAAACAAAGCACCAGATAATCACTTGGCCCATATTCAAGGAGGCCTTCTTTGAAAAATACTTTCCCACGAGTTTCTGCGATCAGATAGAGAGGGAGTTCCTCAATTTGCAGCAGTTTCAAATGACCGTAGAGGCACACCAACAGAGGTATGAGGAGTTATTTTTCTTCGCTCCAACCAGTATGCAGGAGGAAGAAACTAAGACCCGTCGTTTCACCATGGGTCTTCGGGGTGTCATAAGAGAACATGTGTTGGGGTGAGGGCTGAAGATCTATAATGAAGCTGTGCAGGTGGCTCGAGTCATCGAAGCAAGACAGAGAGATAGCTTCTTTGCACAGAATAGGGGTCTGAAGAGGCCTACCCTGAGGTCCAAGGTGGAAGAAGCAACATACCATACCGACCATTCAGGCCACCAGCGGGTACTGTGCCACCTAGACCTATTCTCGCAGGGACACAGCAGGCAATGGGACAGAACTTCAACATGAAGTGTTTTAATTGCCAACAGGTGGGTCATTATGCTAGAACATGCCCACAACCAAAGAGGGAACAACAGCAAGGCAAAGTTTATGCCGTTACTACAGAGGAGGCAACCACATCACCAGATGTGGTTACAGGTATGATTCTATACTTACTCCTTAGCTACTGCATTAATTGTTTGAGCATATAAAGCTAAAGGAAAAATTAAAAACCTCAGGTACAGTAAATATAGCAGGGGTACCCGTAGAGTCCTATTTGACTCAGGGGCCACCCATTCCTTTGTGTCAGTATCATTCGAGAAGAGACTAGATCAATCCATCAAGACTTTGGAAGTCTGTTAGTTCGGTCCCCCATGGGAATGAAAGTGGTATTAGCAGAGTATTATGGGCCTTGCCCAGTACATATTGAAGGACGAGAGTTGGAAGCCAATTTAGTCCAGCTTGAGATGTCAGATTTCAATGTCATTCTGGGAATGGACTGGTTATCTAAACATTCAGCAAACCTGTTATGTGCCGAGAAGAAGTTAGTTTTCAAGGACAGAGAAGGAATGGAATTCAACCTTAAAGGGACAAAGTTGCCTAGGAAGAGGAAGTTAATACTCTTAGCCCTAAAAGCAAGGAAGTGCTTAAAGAAGGGGGGAGTTGGATACCTAGTATCAGTCGTAGATGTGACCGCTGACTTGCCAAAATGGAGGATATCGACGTAGTGCAAGAATTACCTGATGTGTTCCCAGAAGACCTACCCAAATTACCACCAGATAGGGCGACTGAGTTTGTGATAGGTCTTCTACCAGGGGTGGCACCGGTATCTAAAGCACCCTACATGATGGCTCCTACAGAGTTGAAGGAGTTAAAAACTCAGTTGCAAGAACTATTAGACAAGGGATTTATAAGGCCGAGTATCTCACCTTGGGAAGCACCTGTGCTTTTTGTCAAGAAGAAGGATGGTAGCGTACGTCTTTGTATGGACTATCGAGAGTTAAACAAGCTCACCATCAAGAACAGGTACCCACTACCAAGAATAGACGATTTGTTTGATCAACTACAAGGTTCGAGTGTATTCTCAAAGATTGATCTGAGGTCAGGGTATCATCAACTCAAGATAAAAGAGGCAGACATTCCCAAGACAGCTTTCATAACGAGATATGGACACTATGAGTTCCTGGTGATGTCCTTTGGGTTGACCAATGCACCTGCATCGTTTATGGAGCTAATGAACCGAGTATTCCATGACATGTTGGATACGTTGGTTATCATATTCATAGATGATATTTTAGTATACTCCAAGGACAAGGAGACACATGCAGTGCATTTAAGAGCAGCATTACAAAGACTAAGAAGAGAGAAGCTCTATGCAAAATTCAAGAAATGTGAATTTTGGCTAGACGATGTGGCCTTCCTAAGTCACGTGGTATCTACTGAAGGAATTCTGGTGGATCCCAGCAAAATTTCCACTATAGTAGGATGGGAGGCACCAAAGACAGTTGCTGAAATTTGTAGCTTCCTGGGCTTAGCTGGATATTACAGAAGGTTTGTGGAAGATTATTCCAAGATTGCGGTTCCACTCACCAGGTTGACCAAGAAGGGGGAGAAGTTCGTATGGACTGAAGAATGTGAGAAATGCTTTCAGACACTGAAGTCAAGACTAGTTTCAGCACCTATATTGACTATCCTTGCTCCAGGCCTTCCATTTACACTGTATACAGATGCTTCAGGTTTGGGACTGGGATGTATGCTGATGCAAGGAGAATAGGTAATCTCCTATGCATCAAGACAACTAAAGGAGCATGAGAAGAACTACCCTACTCATGACCTAGAATTGGCAGTAGTCATTCATGCCATCAGGACTTGGAGGCACTACCTGTATGGTGAAAAATTTTAGATTAAGTCTGACCACAAAAGCCTGACATATCTTTTCAGCCAAAAAGACCTGAACATGAGGCAGAAGAGGTGGTTAGAATTACTCAAGGACTACGACTACGACATTCAGTACCATCCTGGAAAAGCTAATTTTGTAGCTGATGCTCTGAGCAGGAAATGGGCATCGAACCCCGAAGCAGGCCCAAGTACAAATGCAGTTTTATGTGCTGCAGTTTCTGGCTCATCAGAGAATGAAGAACAGCTCTTATTAAAGTCAGCAGACAATCCAATTGAGCAAGGGTTGATACACATGTTCACTCTTATGTTTGCAGCACTAAAGATTTTGCCTGACCTGAAAGAGGAGATAAAAGCAGTAGTCCTACAGGACCCATACCTCAGGACAGTGCAAAAAGATTTGGAAAAGGGTCGAGCCAATCCTGATTTCACCTTGGATGCAAACAAGGTACTTAGATATCATGGACGGTTATGCATACCTGAGAATGAGGACCTGGAAATCAAAAACCGAATCATGTTGGAAGCTCACTCCACTCCATATTCAGTACATCCTGGGAGCACAAAGATGTACCATGACCTAAAGAGGATGCACTGGTGGAGGGGTATGAAAGCAGATGTGGCCAGATATGTATTTCAATGTTTAAACTGCCAGCAAGTCAAAGCGGAAAGATAGAGGCCCGCAGGTTTATTGCAACCATTAACTGAGCCAGCATGGAAATGGGATTGTATTACCATGGATTTCGTCACTGGCCTACCTATGACTCCGAGGTTAGTTAATGCAGTTTGGGTAGTGGTAGACCGCCTCACCAAGACTACAAGATTTATCCTGATCAGACTGCAATACACCATGGAAAGGCTGGCAAAGTTATATGTAGAAAATATTGTTAGACTCCACGGTGTCCCAGAAAGTATAGTATCAGACAGAGATCTGCGCTTCACATCAAAATTTTGGGAGGGACTACAGAAGGCCATGGGAACGAAATTAAAGTTCAGCACAACCTTCCACCCTCAAACAGATGGTCAGTCAGAGAAGACCATCCAGATCCTAGAAGATATGTTTCGAGCATGTGCTATCGACTTTAAGGGGGCTTGGGATGAGAAGCTTCCACTCATCGAGTTTGCCTACAATGATAGCTACCAGGCTACAATCCAGATGGCCCCATATGAGGCCTTGTATGGTAAGAAATGTCGGACACCATTTTTATGGGACGAGGTTGGAGAAAGACGGATCGTAGGACCAGAATTTGTGGAAGAAACTTGCAAAGCAATGGATCAGATCATGAACCGAGTAAAGACAGCTCAAGTGTAAGACCCGTGTCAATCTAACCCGGTCTTACCACCTTGAACCAGGTCTACCCATCATGGTTGAGCCAAATGGACCAAGTGCGTGATGGAGATCGTGATCCCAAGTATTAAACTGACCCAAAAACACTCAAAAAGGGGCGAGGGTCGCATACCCAGTGAGGTGGGGTCGGACCCCCCAGTACAAAAAGTCAGACCCTCAGTTTTTAATCGGGGGTCGGACATTTTAAAACCAGGGGTCGACGGGATCATCGACCCCCTCATCGACCCCCAGTTGCCGCCAGAAACAGAAATTAGGAAACTTCCCTAATTTCGGTTGGGCTCTTTCCTAATCTCAAAGGGGCTTATTTTAAGAGTTTCTACTCTATATAAAGGACGTCCCTAAGCCTCTTTCACTCCTTTTAGAACTCTAATTGAATTGAGAGAAAGAGAAGAGAAGGAAGAGAAGAAGAGAAGGAAAGTAGAGAAGAAGGCAAAAGGAGAAGAGTTTCAGAGAAAGAGTATTCTTCTCAGGTAAGAATACTAATTCTATGTATTTTGTGAGACTTATAATAGTTATTGAGAAAAGTATGATGTAGGAGAAACCCCAAACCATCAATCCATGATTAAGTTTCAATGGAAACCATGGAGGAGATCAACTAAACGATATGATATGTAAAGAGTAGTTCTAAACCATAGGAAGTGTATGGAATGGACTATGGAAGGAAGCCATAGGATTCAAACAAGAGAGAATGGACCAAAAGGTGATTTATCGACCAAACCCATGGGGGGTCGCACCTAGGGTCGATGGACCCATCGACCCTGGCATCGACCCTACTATAGGGGGTCGCAGTATACTGCTACCCTAGCATCGACCCGTCCTGCTACCCCGAGTTAACAGCAAGTTGGAAAAATTGGAATAAAATCTAATAAATTCTATCGACTTTGTTAGGTCTTCTAGCAATATAATATCAATATAAAGGTGATTCTTAAAGCTTGAAAGAGGATCTACTAGCAAGTAAAGGTGAGGAAACAAGACCTGAACTAATTGGTTAATAACAAACTATTTTTATTTCTTGAGTCCAATGCTATGCTTGATTCTATGCAAACATGCTTGTAATGTGCATTCAACATGTCATCCAATATTTCTATTTATTGTTCATGCATATTTACTTTATTATTTATAACATGATAATGACCATGATCATAGGAATAGGCATGTAAATGTATGTGTGTGGTTGGTGTACTTGATGCAAGCGAGTATCAAGGGGAGTGTCATAAGCCGGGCCTCAACACTCTAGCTCTATCTCTAACTCAAGTATTGTGCATTAGCATCGTCGTATCACCGTTACTTTAGCAGAACTATTACGTCGTAGAGTATCAAGGGAGGTGGTCTCGGTCCTTGTAGTCTCTGACTCTATCCGGGGGCCTTAGCTCTATCTCTATGGGCGTTCTGAGGGATGCTGGGGTGAGGCCTTGGATACACTGTTTGGCATTAGGATTGGTTAGTTGCGAGCCCAGTTTGCAAGACCTTGCCAACAGGGGCTTATGTGTTGGTATGGCACTGTACAACAATAAACGTTAACCTTTGTTGTACAATGTTCATGGTAGGGTGGATGGGGACGAAAATAAACGTTAACCTTTGGGCAGGCTTTCACACCCTGTGTATAGAGGAGGGGTCAATCAACGTTAACCTTTGACCTCCAACCCTTTCTATTGCATATTGCAAACTTTAAACCAGACCAAAGATATGAATTGAATGCATGCATATGTATTGTTGCATTGTTTTGTTTGCACACTGAGCCATGATGTGTGCTCATCCTCTCGACGTCGAATATTTTTAGTTGATGATGCAGGTATTACCGTTGAAGATTATGTCAACGCTCCAGTGTACGGGCACATGGCGGCGATGGAAGTTGAAGACGAAGTGGATACGCATGACTCCTCTTGCGAGTGCAACTCATGCGTATTCGATTAGATTTTATTTTAATTATTTGGATTTAGTAAAGACATGTAATTGATATTTATTTATGTCTTAGTTGATACAGAATAATTTGCTACTTAAGTATGATTATCACATCTAGATTCCTCAGTTCGTTTTACTATAAGACTTCCGCTATTGTGTATTTACTCTGATTATGAATGTGGATGTATGAGGTTTAGATAAAACGGATATAGCCTACTCAAGATCCTGGTTGAATCGTTGGTTTGCTAGCGGTTCATCACACCATTCTAAATAGTGCGGAATTGGGGTGTGACATCAAGTGCATCAAAAACACTATGCTGATAACAGGCGCCGAGACCTCGAATTCACTGTTGGTGATAAAGTGTTTCTGAAGGTGTCACCAGTAAGAGGCCTAAAGCGGTTCGGAAAGAAAGGAAAACTGTGTCCTAGATATGTGGGACCATATGAGATTCTGTCCCGATGCGGCAAAAGTGGCCTATCAACTTGCATTGCCACCAGCGATGTCTAGTGTCCACAATGTCTTCCACGTGTCCTTACTGAAGAAGTACGTGAGAGACCCTTCTCATATTCTTGTTGTAGACCCCCCAGATTTGACAGAAGACTTAACCTTCGAGGTGGTACCAATCAAACTAATCAGTCAAAAGATACAACAATTTCGAAGGCGAGCTATATACTACGTCAAGGTAGTTTGGAGGAGTCAGGACGTAGAAGAAATTACCTGGGAGGAGGAGGATGCCATGCGACAATAATACCCTCATCTCTTCAACTCTGAAGGTACATACAATTTCGGGGACAAAATTTCTTTTAAGGGTAGGGGAATTGTGAGACCTACATGCAAATTTCGGGGACGAAATTTCTTTTAAGGGTGGTAGAGTTGTAAGAACCATGCTCTGAAAACCCGGTCTAACCCATGGTTTTATATGGTGATAGGTCTCCCAATCATAACTGGACCGGAAGGCGAAGCCGGGTGACGAACCACATAATCCAGGTACGAGAACCATGTGTAAAACTATAAAGTTTACATACCGGTCTCAGTATCGGTCTCACTCAGTGAGACATATATGTGCGATCGGTATGTGCAATTATGGCTGGAGACGGACTCCAGTGGGTCCCACACTCCAAATCAAAATTTTGGAAAGTTTTAACCGTGGGAAACTTTCCTAGAACGGTATCCCACTATTTATATACACCTTAAACCTCCTTAGATCCTTTCCAAAACCCTAGCCGTCTGGAAGAGATCTGAGAAGGAACAAGGAGGGAGGAGACCGCTCAAGAAGAGGATTTCCATTGGAAGAGCACGCCGCCAACCGATAAACACTGGTGAGTGCTTAACTCTCTTAGTAATGATAGGATTTTGGATCAGAGCCGTGAAACGGCACAGCGATCCAAAATCCTAGGACTTTCAATAAATCCTAATTTTTCATTAAGATCCAATCTGGGTATGATGCGGCGTTATAGTCGAAATTGAGAAGGCTAAACGAGTATTTGGACCTTAGAATGGGTTAGGAGAAACCCTAAAAACCAAGCCGATGACTGACGGGGAAGGGAGATCTGAGATCAGGCTCTCGGATCCAAACCGCAGAAAATACCGACTGGACACAAGGTCTTGCGGTATGGGCCTGCAGCACATACCAATCTCACTCTAGAGTGAGACCGGTATATACCACAGGGCATACCTGTCTCACTCTACTGAGACTGGTACCGTGACCGATATGCCTTCTGAGCCCTGTTTGCTTGGCCAAACACGGTTCTGAACAGTTGTAACTTTAATAATTAATTCTAACCTATGAGTATGATTATGTAGGACCTGTAGACAGTGTGAGTAGACCCTGGGACATGGAGCGGATTTGTTATCACGCGTGAGGTAAGGGACAAAACCCCAAACCATAATTAATTAAATAACAGTAAACCGTTGTGATTAATTTGTATCTGTATTGATTGCCTGATGTTTGTGCATTTCACATGCCATGGTAGTTGTTTAAATTATTATTATTCTGTTAATGCATTTCATATGCTAGGATGTTGGTTGTTTAGGCATGTGGATGTTTTTAGTTAGGGTGTGGAAAGCTAAGGGGAGTGGAGCCTTAAATATATCCTCACACTAACACCTTTTCGTATCGCCATCTACCTTAGCGGACTTGGTGCGAATAGGGTATCAGGGGGAGGACGTGGGATTGTGGTTCAGCTTGCCCAGCAGACTCGAGTCCTATCTCTATGTCGTAGGGAGTCATGCTAGGGTAGGGTCATAGATACTGTATTGACATATAGGACTGATTAGAAACGGAACCCACTTGCAATCCCTTGCCAATAGGGGTTTAGGTATTGGTACGATATAGGGTATCAGGGGGAGGACGTGGGATGGTGACTCAGCCTGCCCGCCAGACTCTAGCTCTATCTATACCGAAGTGAGTGATGTGGGGCAATGGCAGTAGTGTGGATTATTGCCTGACTGTTGGGTGTGCTCACACTCTCATGCATGTAGGTCTCACAATTGGCAATAATAACCCAAGGAAATCTAGAGATATAAAAGTTTGGTTTACTTGCTCTTCAAGACGAAACCTTGATAATAGTTTAATCTTAAAGAAAAGAATAAAAATTCAATCTTTTGAATCTTTATGCACCTCAAACTTTTTTTTGTTATTATGGAACCCTCACCTCTCAGCTTACGTGGAATTATGGCGCCCTAGCCCCTCACATCTCTGCTTACTAGTAACTATGATGATCTGTAAATGTTTCTAAGGAGGGGGGAAGCATTATCTTAATTATGAGGACAACACATAAATTTATTCATCACCATACTAAATTCCTCCCTCCAACTTTTCCTTTATCTACATATAAAAGGGCAGTTGCTTCATAACACTAGTCAGAATTTGTGTTTGAACATGTGAAATGCGTATAGAAGGTTGTTGCACATAATCCTGCACATGAGTTAACTAAGAATTTTCCACTGCACTTACTTTGTGGGAGTTTTTTAAGAAATCATATTTGCTTATCATCATTTAGGCTGAATTGGGACTATTAATCCCAATCTTGAGTTGGTTATATTTCTTTCTTTCCTGATCAGATTTGGTTTTCCTTGATTAGTTCTGATTAGGTTTGATTGTCCATATATGCATAACTTAATGACATTAATATCATTTTGGAGGCAAGAATTGCTTTGGTGGTAATTTTGTAATTTTATAAATATTTAGAAAAATGTTTTGGAAGAAAAGTAACCAAACAATAAATTGTTTTTTTGTTCTCAGACTAGTTTAATAACATTATTAACCAAACAGACTTTTAGGCTTAAGAACAGTCAAGCAACACTGTTCCAAAACAACGACAACAACAACAACAACAACAACAACAACAACAACAACAACAACAAAGCCTTATCCTAACTAAATGGGGTCGGCTACATGGATTTTTGTCCTCTAATCAGCTTTGTTCGATGTCATACTTGAAATAAGGCCTAAGCTATGCATGTCTTTCTTCACCACTTCTCCTAGAGTCATCTTAGGTCTGCCCCTAGCTCTTTTAGATCCTTCAATCTGAATCAAATCACTCCTCCATACAGGAGCATCTAACGGCCTCCATTAAACATGGCCATGCCATCTCAATCGACTTTCTCGTAGTTTATCATGTATCGACGCTACTCCTAGATCAGCTCTAATACTATCATTCCTTACCTTATTCTTGATAGTTTGACCACACATACATCTCAACATCCTCATCTCTGCTACACTAAGTTTATCTATATGATGCTTCTTAGCTGCCCAACATTCTGCTCCACACATCAAACCCAGTCAAATAACTGTCCTATAAAATTTTTCTTTCAGTTTTAAAGGAATACGCTGATCACACAACCTTTGGTAACATTCTTGTTCTGGACCGGTGTTCTTTTCAAGAGATGGTCTTTTTCTGTTTATGTTTTAAAACAGTGTTCTTTGGCAGTTCTTTTGGGCTGTGTTTAGTAATGTTCTTGTTCTGGACCGGTGTTCTTTTCAGAATAATGTTTTTTTCCTGTTTTTGTGCTGAAACAGTATTCTTTGGCTGTTTATAAGCCTAAAAGTTTGTTTGGTAAGTATGTTCGAGAACTAGTATGAGAACGAAAAAGAACAGTTTGTTGTTTGGTAACTTTTGTTCTATACCATTTTTTCCAAATATTTTGAAATAAAAAATTACCACTAAAGCAATGTCTTGCCTCCAAATGATAGTGACGCCATTAAGTTATACATATTCGGACAAACTACAAAGTTTCCATTTCTTTTTCAATCCAAACTAATTAACATTTTCCACGTCTTCCATTCCACTTGCAACAACAAGGTCTATAGTGTTTTTTTTTTCTTCCATTGGCCTCCAATAATTACTAATATGGTTTTCATCAATGATCATTAAATCCAACCCTTGTTCACAATTAAAATCATCTGTTGATGGGGATTCGAGAAAAAATGACTAAATCCTAGAAGTTTCTACTGCAGAAGGGCAACCAGAAGAACAGTTGATTGCTTTCCTCTTATGGGTTAAACCCAAGGTTGAGTTGCTATGCCATTCTAATCGCAATTTCAACAAAGTGATATGTTCTCTTCAAGACACCTAACTATGGGGATTGTGTAATCCTAGACTAGTGCACTCACAAGTAGTAGCAAAAACAAAAGGTTCAGTTTCCTCCCCCAACCGGATCGGTTCATTCCCCACCCCCAGGCCCCCACCCCCTAAATTCAGCTACATAGAAAGATGAAATATCCATTTTGCTCCATTTTTTTTTACAGCAAAACCAATGCAGCCTTAATGTGTTTCATAATCAATTATCTTCTACTTCTAACACATGATTGTGTAACATCAAATATCTAACTCATGATCTTCTGATTGATATTCAGTCACACAACCTTTGGGTATACTCCTTCCTAAAAGGTCAGTACAACATAGAGTTCAAACAATAATATTTCTAGTTTAAGTTATTCCGAAATTGAGATACATTGTTTTCATGATTTAGAACAAATCAATATTTTTCTCATTTTCCAAAATTTGAAACCTGTGACCCCTGAAACCCTACTAAACCTTATGTGTAACTAGACCTAAATTTGAAACCTATGACCCTTAAAAACTCCAATAAACATTCCATGCAAATATGAGTTTGCTCCACATAATTGAAAACCACTCAATGCCAAACATCAATAGAATGAAGGTCCCCTTGATAAGGAACACTAGGCAATTGATGCATTTATTAAACACTAGGCATGCATACAATAAAATAAAATACAGAATGAAGCACAAAAAGGAGAGGATTTGAGAATGGATACAAGAATAGGATTTGTTGCCAAAACAGTAAAAGAATATGGGAGTTGAGATAGATTGGTTCTTTGGATGAATGCCAGATAGAAAGAGGATCCACCTTAAATCCAAATGCCATTAACAGTGATAGCACTGGCCTAAACAGCCAACCTAGCTCCGTCCACAATCACATTCGGTTTGGTGGCCTCTGTTGGAATCTTATCTTTGAGTGTAGGGGTGACTCCAAAATTAATGTACCCATGAGAAACCAAAGTCATTGCCATTAAATATTTCATAGAGAAGAGAAAAATGGCAGAAATACCTGGTTGTGGAGAGGGAGAGATGATTTCATTATCTAGTGATAGGAGGTGAGGGAGCTTGAAGAACGAGACCTACTGACAAAAATAAATTATAGGAATGAGTCTCCAAGTGCAGAAACATTGATAGAGAAGAAGAGAGATGGAGGATGAAGAAGAGCAGAAGAGTACAAGAAGATAATACCTCTCTGTGCAGTCTCTGATGGCTTGCACAAACGAAGTGAGAACTAAGTTTGGGACTTCTCTTTTTATTAGTTTTTATCAAGCACAATTTCAATTAAAATGTTCTCCTAATTTTTGTTCTAGAATGGGAAAACACCTAAAAAGGTGTTCTACAAAATGTGTTAAGATTTTCTTTTTATCTTGCTCGTTCTCTAAGAACAGAAGAATAGATTAGCTTTACCAAACGCAAAAATGGTGTTCTGAACAATTTTTCTATTCTGTCAGAATAAAGAATAGAAGAACTGCTCTTCTAGAGAGTTACCAAACATAGCCCTAGCCTTTACTGTAAAACCCGCACCCAAAAATATAGGCTAATTTGAATTTTCTCACATAATAGGTTTTCCTGCTGACACTAGGCTAGCATCCGTGTCATCATTGGAGTGTGTAGAACTCTAGGTAAGAATTAAAACCCTCTATGTCTTAGCATATGAACTTCGTTTGGGAAGAATCAATAAAACCAACCAAGATCTGGCCATTCTGAATCAATTCAGAGTAGGTGGTTGACCAAGGAGGTCGACCAAATTGAGTTGATCAATCGTCCTTGTTCGATCGACCACATGAACCTAGAATTGGGTCACTCCGAGTCTAATTTAGTTGGGTTTGGTTCCAACTGGTTTCTAACCACCCATGATCGTCCCAAATCATGTGGGGCCTACTTTTGAATGTGTTGGAGTGTCAATTAAAAACCTCCAAGCCTCCTTCATTACACTTATACTAGGAATAGGACTCTCAAGAGGCGAATTGTAGTGCAACTCTAACTCTTATATTAATTCCTTAATAAAAATTCTCTAAGAACCTTAATTGAGAACATTAGAACTTTTGACATGTTCTAAAAGAGAGAGAAAGTGAATTCGAGCAAGTTGAAGAAAGAAGAAGAGGAAGAACAACGATTGAAGGTCCTCCCTCCAGCTTCTCTCTGCAACAGCTTTGGCATAAGCATTGAGGTAAGCCTAAAACTATACTCGCTTTACTTAGATTGAACCCTTGATGATCTCATGAGGTAAAACCAAACCTCTGAACATATTGGAACAAGATTCCAGAAGAAGCCATTAATGGAGAATAGGTAGAAGTGCTCCATAATGTTGATAATGAATAAACTGATACAAGCATGAAAGTAAGACTTTATAATGGTGTATAACATTCAAATATGATTCAAAAGTGTCCATGGATGTTGTACAGATACTTAGAAACCCTTTGGAGTAGCCCTTGACCCTGTGCCAAGGAGAATTGATTGAAATTGAATCAGTTTGAGCTCTCAGGAGGCAGTTGACCAAGGAGGTCGATCAAAATGAGTTGATCGACTTCCTTTACTGTCGTCGACCACATGACTTCTAAAGAGGTGTATCTTTGGTATTTTTCGTCCCAATTGCCTATTTGGACTATGTTAATCATCCCACACCTCAAGAATGACATAATGAACATGTTGGAATGATTGGTTTGATAAAAATGTGCTCTTAAGTGTGTAAGCATGTGTGGTTGCAAAGACGACATTCAATACCACACATGCATATAACATATTGGAATAGGATTCTATCTTAACCAATGACTTAAACCCTTCATAAACATCTGTAGAAGTGACCCTACAGAGGTGCAAGCCTCTGGAATTCATCTAAGATAAAATTACCTAGGCGATTGATAAAACTGAGTTGATCGACCACCATAGCTGATCGACCACCTCCATCGACCACCTTATTACAGCTAGCCTGTTTTGGTTGTATTTTCGACCATGGACTTTGAGACTTAACCAAGTGACCCTAGGACATGTTCCTAAGACTAATGAGGATACCCTAGGATGTGAGAATAAACAATCATAAGTAACATTCATGCCTTAATTGTAATAGGTAAGCCAACGTAGGAAAATAAAGAAAGAGACTCTGTCCGCGACAAAGTAAAGATTAGCTCATTAGATACAAGTGAGGGATTAGTACATGTTTTTTTTTTTTGCATATGTGTTTGCCACTTATTTGGATTACTATGTGATAACAGGCCATCCAATAGCTGTGATATCTGTTCATGCATTTGCATATTATAACTCTATATTGGATTGGTTGATTATGGAATGTTTGATAACATGTGGATGTTTGATAACATGATTGTTTTCCATTCACTTGTGTCCTAGTAGATCCGGATAGCTGGAATAGGATGGTGTATCTTGGTCCATTAAGCTAGGATACAAGTACCTGCATTACTAATATTTCTTGGTTTAGGTTTCAATATCCTGTGATAGGCAACCCTTGCTAATAAGGGTTTAGGTATTGGCATAGGCTTATTGTGGACCAACTTTGGGTATGCCCCTTTTGTAGGTGGAGCAAGGAAATAGACAAGGTTGGGAGCCAGCCTCCAGTGTCTCAAGTAAGAGCTAGGGATGAGTCTGTTCTATGTGCTTACCCATCAGGGATTAGGCAGTGAGTACCCAATGAAGTGGTTGAGGCATAGAATAAGATGCCAGGATGAAGCCTATGATGGGGGAATACTGGTACAATGCTAGGTTGATATACTTGGGTTGTATTCTTCATTCTTTAGGTAATGTATCACATGAGGTATGGAGCCAAGTGTATTGCATTCGCCTCACCCGTGCTTGCATGTTTATTACCAGGATTTAGGTGTAACGTGAGTTGCGCATGTTTATTCACAAACCATTTGGACCTTAATTATTTATCATGCATTGTGTGCTTATGTGTGCTAATTTCTCACTGAGCGTGTGGTTTTGCTTACCCTTGTATGTATACATTGTTTTTAGAATGTTTTACAGATAGCTTAGCTAAAAATGATAAGATTGAAGATGAAGAACCTGAAGAAGATTCGCATGACTCTTTATGTGAATGTGATGATTGTCTTTATGGTTAGAAGACAATAGTGCTGAAGAGTAGAAGACTTCTTTATCTGAGAGAGAAGATTATATTAGTAGTATTTTTACTTAGGACAAAATACAGTTTTGTTTATTAGTTTGTTCTGGGCGTTGTTTAATTCATGAGTTTTCTTTAATTACTCAGTACTTGGTATTATGTTATTTATGTCTTGGTTTAAAGACAGATAAACCTTTATTAAATATAATAGAATTAGACTTGGTTTGATGGTTCTTAGTATTTGATTCCGCTATTATTTGATTTGCGCTTTGAATTTCCCGTAATCTGTGTTGTGGTTGATGGATGAATTGTGTCATACTATGACTGTGAATGGATCTTGGTATGGTAGTACTTGCACAACGAAGAAACCATGGTCATAACAAAATGCCAGGGTTTTGGGATGTGACAAAAGGAGGTATTAGAGCAGTTTACTTTGCATACATATACAACTGCAATCAGAGTAAAACAAACCAGAAACCAATTAGGATTAATTAAAAGCTTATAAGAACATAATAATAAGCACTTGCTGGTTGAGACAATAGCATAAACTATAAAAAGATCGTAACGTACTAAAGTTCAAACATCTCGATTTCATTACAAAATGATGTTTGATACAAAAGAGAGTGTAGATCTTAACTCGATCCGTCACTCTACAAACAAAAAAAAAAAAAGAAAAAGAAAATACATACAGAAAAGGGAAATAAACTATGAACTAAAACAAAAAAGAAGAAAAAATCTTTCCACCTCCAGACATGAACTATTGATTCCCTCCTGGTGGAAATACAAAGCTTGCAACCTTCATGGCCTCCTGCATCTGATGGACCTCATCTCTAAGTCCTTGGATGATATCATACAGATCTCGAGTGGTAGGCTCAGGAACAGTTGTCGTAGGACCATGAACCTCCACGGATGCTGGTGGTATTTCCTGACCCTCAGTGACAGGTGTCCCCTACTGCTGAGTAGCCCCTACATCATCCGCATTGTCTCCATCATCATCATCCTCTGCAACATCCTTAGAACTGGTAGAATCCATAGGAACATCCTCTGCCTGTACACCCTTTGCATCCATCGCCGTAGCGTTAGCTTCTGCCTCCTTCTCTGCTAGTCCCCTAAAAGCAATAGGAGCGATGATTGGTGGAAGAATAGCCTCCAACTTGTTGTCACTCAGAACCGTATTTTGTAACCCATGCATGTGCCCCAACGCATGCCAGCCGAAATCTGAGTGTACAAACCTCTCAACTCTCTCCTCAGCGAAGATGTCAATAGCCATCTCCCTGAATAGCCATGTAGTAGTCGGCCATATGGCAAGTTCCTCTCACCGTCATATGTAGTAACTATCATCATCCTCATTAGAATATAGGGTAAGCATAACTGGTAATGAATGTAGACGTAGTAGGTTACATACTCATTGATGCTCGTAATTGCTTCCCTATGTCTGATCCTAAGGATGAAGTTATGCTGAATGATCCGATTGTATACCCTCGAAATTGGGCGATAACTAGACTCTACATATGTCCCTCCTGGTATGCGTAACTGACTCCAGATCTCCTGTCTAGAAGTTTTTGAAATGAAATCAGATGAAGAAGAACCTAGCTTGGCATATACACAGTCGCCTACTACTGAAATGTGTAACCACACTGCCTGTTGACAAAAGACTCAATTTGAGTTATTTTTAGAATTTTTTGTCATAAAACCTATTGTTTCATGCTCTAATATGATTATGAAGTGATTTTAAGTTATAGTTAATCATTGGAGCTAGTTTAGGAGCCATTGAGAAACAAGATGTCCCTAGTAGCCATGGCAATCGTCGGAACCCAGGTGATGACCAAAATCCGGGGGACAAGACACCCTTGCCTACTGTTACCGAAAATGTTCCACCTCCTCTACCTCCCCCTATGAGGACTACTGCTGATCTAACCACTATCATTGGAAACCTTGTGAGATCAATGGAACAATAGCAACAATTGCAATAGCTACAACAGTAGACCATGAATGAACTCATCACAGTTTTGTGACAAACCCCTATGCAAACCGGAGTCCCCCTTGTGCCGGCAGCCATTACTGTGCCATTACCTCCTGGATTGTATTCAAATATGCCAACCATTGCAATTGCCCATCCTACAGGGTTGCCACAATTGATTCATCATGTCAATTTAGGAGTGCCTACTGCCCCATTTCCTAATGAAGCCTCTAGATTGTTGGAAAGGTTTCAGAAGGCAAAGCTGCTAAAATTTATAGGAGTGGGCGATAACCCACTATAGCCTGCAATTTGTCAGAAGTGTTTCAAGATGATGGTACTGACTGATGAACAACGTATCCTTTACACAAGTCATATTATGGAAGGTGAACCCTATACTTGGTGGGAATCAAACAAGACGATTTTTGCAACCTTGAATCCCATTGTAACTTGGGCTAGATTTAAGGAAGCATTCTTCAACAACTATTTCTCGAGAAGCTTCCGTACAAGAAAGAGATAAAATATCTGAGTCACTATTAAGGCTAGAAATCCGTTCAGGACAACCAGATTGAATTTGAGTCACTCTTTTATTTTGCCCTAACTTGTATGCATACTAAAGAAGCCAAGGCAAGGAAATTCTTCAAAGGTCTTCGAGGAACAATTCGAGCCATTATCAAGACTTGTGGACATACCAGCTATGTAGAGTGTGTTCAAATTGCTAAGATAGTAGAAGATGCCCTTCGGGATAGCTATCAAGCCAAGAATGTTTTCGGCAAGAAGTTTACTACTACTCCTGGGAAGAAGATCACCAAGATGCCATTTCAGCGCAAGTTTAATAATAAGAGTGCTGCCACTACGAAGACTGCTATGAAGTCCTCTACAACTACTACTCTTGCTGGACCAATCAAATATTTCAACTGTCAGTAGATTGGTCATATCAGGTCTAACTACCTGAAACTTGCCAATGCGTCGTAGGGCAAAGTGTTCACGATGTCAGCTAAAGAAGAAAGAGCCATTGGTATAGTAACAAGTATTTTATATTTCAGCATTGTGATTATTTTGATACTATTGCATGCTTGTGTACTTGTTAATGTGTGGACTATACACATTAGGCACTCTTAGGATATCTGATCACTCGGCTAGAGTTCTATTTGATTCTGGAGCCACTCACTCATTCGTGTCACTTGAGTTTGCCAAGAAGCTATCCATGACTGCGAAGCTGTTAGTATCTGAATTAATTGTTCAAACTCCTTTAGGACTGGAAGTAGTACTGACAGAGTACTATGGGTCCTGTCAAGTTTAGCTAGAGGATCATAATTTGAATGTTAATTTGACACAACTCAACATGTCAGATTTTGATGCTATCTTAGGCATGGACTGGCTCTCCACCCACTGAGCCAATGTGCTTCGTGCTGAAATGAAGATTCTTTTCCAATCAGTTGATGGAAAAACTTTCGAATTCGTTGGAGATAAACCTAGAAAGGGTAAGAAGTTATTTGTATCTGCATTGGTTACTTAGCATATGTGATTGACACTACCATGGAGTTACCAACCCTTGACTAGATAGATGTAGTGAATGAGTTCCCACATGTATTCCCTGAACATTTACCTAGATTACCTCCTGATCGTGAAACTGAGTTTGTGATCGATCTAGTCCCTGGTGCTGCTCTTGTGTCTAAAGCCCATTATAGAATGGTGCCCTCTGAGTTGAAAAACTGAAGGTTCAACTCCAAAAACTCTTAGACAAGGGATTTATAAGACCTAATATATCGCCTTGGGGTGCGCCAGTCTTGTTTATCAAAAAGAAAGACGGAAGCGTTCGATTATGCATCGATTATCATGAGCTGAACAAGCTTACTATCAAGAATTCATATCCTCTACCCAGGATCGATGATCTATTTTATCAGCTCCAAGGTGTTCAAGTGTTCTCTAAGATAGATCTTCGATCTAGATACTATCAACTAAAGATCAAAGAATGTGAATTCCAAAGACTACTTTTAGGACTTGATACGGACACTATGAGTTCTTAGTTATGTCTTTTGGATTAATTAATACCCCAACATCATTCATGGAACTCATGAATAGAGTGTTCCACGATTTCCTAGATCACTCTGTAATTATGTTCATCAATGACATTTTTGTCTACTCGAAGAGTATAGAAGATCATGCTGTACACCTTCGTCAAGCCCTGCAAATACTTAGACAAAAGAAGTTGTTTGCCAAGTTCAAGAAGTGTGAATTCTAGTTGAGAGAGGTTACCTTTTTGGGTCATGTCGTATCTGCTGAAGGAATGTCAGTGGATCCAAGCAAGGTTAATATCGTACTCAACTGGGAAGCTCCGAAGACTGTCACAGAAGTTAGAAGATTTCTTTGATTGGCATGATACTATAAAAGATTTATTACTGACGTCTCCAGAATAGCCATTCCTCTGACGCAGCTCACAAAGAAGGAAACAAAGTTCGTCTGGTCAGAGAAATGTGAAGTAGCATTCCAGTTATTGAAAGAGAAGCTGATTTCTGCTCCAGTGTTGACTATCCCTTATGGACCAGAAGGTCTTGTAGTGTATATTGATGCCTTCAAATTAGGACTTAGTTACATCCTTATGCAAGTAGGTAAAGTAATCGCCTATGCCTCCAGACAACTGAAAAAGCATGAGAAGAACTACCCGACTCATGATCTTGAGTTAACCACCGTAGTATTCGCGCTCAAGACATTGAGACACTACTTGTATAGAGAAAAGTTTCAGATAATGTCTGACCACAAGAGTCTCACATACTTGTTCAATTAGAAGGACCTCAACATGAGACAAGGAAGATAGTTAGAGCTACTGAAGGATTATGATTGTGATATCCAATATCACCCAGGAAAGGCTAACGTAGTAGTTGATGCCCTTAGTAGAAAAGCCATAAGTAAAGAAGAAGCTAAGGCTAGCGACTACGTTCTATTGGAATTTCAAGTCATTCCTCCACCCGTAGCTGAAGACTCCATTGCTAGTGCTTTACTCATAGAGTTGATTGAAGCCACTACTGCCACTCTAAGTGCCCTTGAAATACATCCGATGTTGTTGCAAGAGATAAAAGAAGCAACAATACTGGACCATCACCTTGGTGTACTGAAGAGTAAACTCAAGAATGGAAAGCAAGACCTTGACTTCCTTCAGAATAATGGAATTATCTACTATCGTGGTAGAGTATGTGTACTAGAATCTACTGAAGACCTGAAGGAAAAGATTCTGATAGAAGCCCATTCATCTCCATACTCTATGCTTCCAGGAAATTCAAAGATGTACCATGACTTGAAGAAGAAATTTTGGTGGAGAGGATTGAAAGTCGATGTAGCTGGATTCGTATACAAGAGTTTGACGTGTCAGCAAGTCAAAGCAGAACGTCAAAGACCATCTAGTAAACTACAACCGTTACCGATACCAGAATGGAAGTGGGACCACATTACCATGGACTTCGTTATAAGGTTACCTCTGATAACACGCTCTGTAGATGCAGTCTGGGTTACTGTGGACATATTTACTAAAACCATGAAATTCATTGCAGTTCGACCTCAGTACCCCATGGATAAACTAGCTAGACTGTATATCGTTCAAGTCATCTGCCTTTATGGTGTTCTGACTAGTATTGTATCTGATTGTGACCCAAGATTTACATCTAAGTTCTAAGAAGGACTACAGAACGCAATTGGTACTCAACTGAACTTTAGTACTGCTGTGAGGATAAAGATGGATTGATTTGGGAGTCGCCACCTAGATTAAGGTGTAGGACCTCAAAAATGTAGTCTCACCCCAAGGTAAGACTTCAATTGACTCATGACCCTTAGATCGGCTTTTTGGTCCATCAAAGATTGGGTAAGCATCAGGTTATGGTTATGGGAAGGGGTTAGGCACCCAAACCGCCCGATCGAGATCGGTCTCCTATACCTTTCCTATGCTAGACTCTTTTTATTGAACCGAACCAAACCAAATGGTTTGACATCATTGAACCAAATCTGGATCCTTTTATATTGCCAAAGTATCTCGAACTTCTTTCAAAAATCAGGTTTACCATCGTAGTTTAGATGTGATTAAAGTTTATGGCTGTGATTTATGCTTGTGTATTATTAGATTCATTGTTGAAGTTGAAGTTTATGCTTGAAAGGATGAAAAAACCTATGGGTCAGGCTTTGGATAGTCCATGCGGACTGATAGATGGTCCTAGTGGATCTAAGAGTGGATAACCCATGCGGGTTGAACTAGGTATCCCTAGTGGGTGGATAGTTCAAGTGGACCATGGATCCGGGTTTGGATTGGTTGAAATATGGATAACCCTTTCTGGGTTAGAATGTGGATAACCCTTTCTGGGTTGGAAGGTAGATAACCCATTCTTGGTTGAAACGTGGATAACTCATTCTGGGTTGGAATGTAGATAACCCGTTCTAGGTTGGAATGTAGATAACCCTTTCCGGGTTAAAATGTGGATAACCCCTTCAGGGTTGGAATGTGGATAACCCTTTCTGGGTTGAAATGTTGATGGATATCCTAGTGGATCTATGGATAGTCCGTGTAGACTAAGGCGTAGATCTGAATTTGGGATTCTTCCAAACTGCCTACATATCCTAGGGTATGCCCAAGGAATCCGCGTAGTTCAGAATGGCGGGATAACTTGTTCTAGGTTAAGGATTGAAACCCTGTTCTAGGTTGAGGATTGAGAACCTATTCTAGGTTGAGAATTTAAAACCTGTTTTAGGTCTAAGGAGTAACCTGTTCCAAGTATGCTGAGGGGCAAGGATCATCTTAAACTACCTTTTCATCCTAAGCTCTAATTTTGAAAGGTTTGGCAAGGCATTCTCTTTCTTTGTTAAGAATTTTATTGTTTTCCATTATACCCTTCCCAAGAATGTGGGTGCCTAAATACACGTCCCCATGCCTAGATTGTCTTCTAGAAGTGTGCATACATGGCAGTTCAATTAAGATATGGCAAAATGAAGTTATTGCCAGAAATAGAATATTCTATCTAAACATGGCCTGTATGATGTTTATAGTAACTAACACAATATATAGCAAGATTGTGAAAATCTCCCTAATATGGCATATGATATCATAAAAATCTATTTAAACATGGTAAAACTTACTATGCTATATATAAGACCCGTACTTTACTAACCCGGTCTTACCACCTTGTATTAAGTCTTCCTATCATGGTCGGACCAAGCATATCAAGTGCGTGAAGAAACCACAAGGCTAGGTATGTAATTTGAATAAAAAATTATCTAATTGAGACGTGTGGTCACATACCTAAGCAGGTGTGGTCGACCACACCTCAGAATACTGAGACCACTCGAATCTGAGATGTGTGGTCACAATTTTGAGACGTGTGATTGACGGATCCTGCGATCCCACGTGTAACCACACGATGGTATAACAGATTCTAAAATTAGGAAACCTTCTTAATCTGAAGGGGGTTCTTTCCTAATCAAAGTGGGACTTTATATGGATGTTTTTCTCTATATAAAGAACATCCCTTAGTCTCTTCTACTCTTTTTGAACCCAAACTGAAAGAGAGAGAAAGAGAGGAGAAGGAAGAGAAGGAGAATTAAAGAGGAAGGCTAGGAGAAGAAATTACAGAGAAAGCTTTGATTCTCCAGCAAGTTTAAGGTATGGAATCATTCCCTACATTAATTGAATGCCTAGAATAGGTTATGGAGGAGAGATTGATTCAAAGTAGATCTCAATCCTAAGACCTTGGACAAAACTCTAAGATATCCATGATGAATGGATTAGGGTAAAGGATGATGTAAAAGTATGAATTTTAAGCCATAGAACATTCATATGAAGGACAATAGTGATAAGCTAAGGAATCAAAACATGAAGGTATTGCATTGAGAGTGGAAAAGTCCACCAATACTCATGAGGTCGTAGTTTGATCGACCACATGAGGTACATGTGTTGACCACACGCCCTCAGAAATTTTCCAAGGAGGGTGTGGTCGCATGATATGCCACCACACGTATCAACCCCACAACTGCGGTCGTAGAAACTGAGACCATAGGTGCAGTCACACCTGCGACTACTCAGCTTCTGAAGGTCTATTTGATTCCAGGATTGGATCATTGACTACTGTAATTTGATGAACTTGAACCCCAACTTAGAACTTACAAATTTCTTAGGTTTCCAAGAGATTCAAGAGTGAGTTAAAAAGCTTGGAGAAGATTGAACGTTTCTAGTAGGTGAGGGAACAAAACCTAAACTAACTGGCTAATAATAAACTATTTACTTTTATTGAGTCCAATGCCATGATTGATTCTATGCTTGTATGCTTGTAATGTGCATTTCACATGTCATCCAATATTCCTGCTATTACTGCTCATGCATATTTATTTCTGTCTATTTATAATATGATGCTGATGATGATGCTAGAAATAGGCATGTGATTATGTGTGTGTGGTTAGTGTGCTTGATGCGAGTGGAGCATCAGGGGGAGGACATGACATTGTGGTTCATCTTGGTCATCAGACTCTAGCTCTATCTCTACTTAAGTCTTGTTCACTGACATCGTCGTATCGCCATGACCTTAGCAGAACTATTACGTGATAGGGCATTAGAGGAGGTGGTCTCGGACCGTGTAGTCTTCGACTTTGTCGGGGGGCCTGAGCTCTATCTCTATGGACGTATTGAGGGATGCTGGGTTGAGGCCTTAGATACACTGGATGACATTTAGGATTGGTTAGTTGTGAGCCCAGTTTGCAAGCCCTCGCCAATAGGAGCTTACGTGTTGGTATGGGTAGGGCATCAAGGGAAGTGTTGACAGTGTTTGATCCGAACACTTTAGCTCTATCTCTATTCCATGGTGGGTGCATGTGGGATGGTAATGGTGTTTGATCCATTGGGCGGATTCACACACTTGTGTATAGAGGTGCGGTGGCCGCCAATCCTTTCTATAACATATTGCAAACTTAAAAACCAGACCAAAGATATGAATTGAATGCATGCATATGTTTGTTGCATTGTTTTGTTTGCTCACTGAACCGTGATGTGTGCTTACCCTTTCAACGTCGAATATTTTTAGTTGTTGGTGCAGGTCTTACTATTGAAGATTACATGAACTCATCGACGTATGGACACGTAGCAACGATAGATGTGGAAGCTATGGAAGAGGCGCATGATCCGTCATGCAGTGCAATTCATGTGTTTTCGATTAGTTTAGTTATTTGGTTATCGGAACATGTAATTGATTAATTATTTTATTTTACATTTTGAGTTACTTTGGAGATAATTGGATATTTAATTATGCTATCACTGTTAGATACTCAATTCATTAATATTAAAGACTTTCGCTATTGTTTATTTACTCTGATTATGCTTGTGGAATGTATCTTTTTTTAATCGGATGGGCATGGCCTATATAAGATCCTGGTTGAACCGTTGATTATTGATGGTTCATCATACTATTCTGGTTAGTCCAGAATTGGGGTGTGACACTATATTCTAAGCACGACAAGTCTAAACATGACATGTCTAAATATGGCAATTATCAAGATACTGCTAAATATGGCAAAAAACATCTATTTATTCTACCAAATACAACAACACATAGATATGGCAAACATGGTATGTGAGCAATACAAACAAAGCTTGTAAGCACTTTAAATGTGGTAATTTATCCAAATGTGCCATGTAAGCACTAAATATAGCAAGTGTGCACTCAAACATGACAGAATTTACCAAATCACTCAAGCAACAAATTGCATATTTCGTACAGTGAATGAGACATTGATGAAACCTTTCTGAAAACCCAAAATTATCAAAACATATGCTCAAAAAGTTCTTTAAAAATACTGCAACTTTTATGAAGACATTCGAAATAAACAATGATTCAAGAATGGTCAAAATTGCCACACAAAAGTGTCAAGTATTGCACAAACTAGAAATTGATTTTAAATTTTGTCATATTATACCAAAATAGCTATAAGTAGATCATCTGTAGCTCAAATTAAACCCTATTTTTTATCATAGAAATTTGGCTTGATACACTACATTTCATCTGAAGGGGTCAAGTCCCAACAGAGAGCACATATTGGTCAAATTTGCTGTACAATTCAACGCACATGCATGGTAACAGATTCTGTCACCCTGTGTCACAATGGGCATATAGAGACTTACATATATTAGAATTAAGCACAAAATATACCCACAGAAATAGGACTTAGAGGCCTAAATTTTGTCTCCTGGTAGCTAACCCCAACATTGAACGAAACTAGGTCAAATGAATGTCACAAGTACGGATATGTGCACTGGTCAAGCCTATTCCAGATTTTGACCAATTGCATCATAAATTCTGTATAAAATGAATCAACTAATAAAAATTAAATCAAAATATATGCCCACGTAGATAATTGAGAGATCTAAAATTTCATCAAGAAAACAAGTGCAAACAGAACATTCTCGTAGTGCAAAATAGCACTTCTTAGTCATGCCAATTAGTATATCCTAATTAATTAAAAAACAGACCACTATGCACTTCAAAAATCATATAAATTTAATGAAAGATTTAAAAAATCCATAACTAGTGCCACATTTTAGAAGACTTCAATATCTAAAAATTTTCTGAGAAAATTATTTTCAGATTATGGCCATAAGACCCTTTTTTAGAAGCTTTCTGATAAGGGGTTGCATTGTTCCCGAGTAGGGCAGCAGCACCACTGGAAAATTTTTTTGATGGACTTTGCCAATTCCTAATGAGGCGAAATTTCTAGGGGAGTCTTTTGACATATCAGAGAGCATCCCATCAAAATTTGGGCTTCAAATTTTATAAAAAACCACATGAGATGCATGTCCCAAATTCAGATTCTAAATCTGAAATTTCCAGATAGAAATCCACCTTGTAGAAATTTTCAAAAACATCAAAAGCATCCCATGGCTCTCAAATCTTCATCATTGAGAAATTTAAATAAATTATCATACATAAAATATATTTGACATGAGCATCCTAACATCAACATGCATGCAATAGGGTATTCCTGATCGAGATTTAATGAAAATGAGAATATTCAAGCAAAACCAACATTCAAACCTTAAGAAAGACCACTAAATTTGTTTTAGGGGATCAACCTTGTACTCCAATGGAGTGAAATCTTTGATGTAGGATTTGCTGGAGATTGTGTCCAAAGTTTCTGAAGGTGAGTCCTCTTCCTTTCTTGTTTTCTTTTTTCTTCTCCTTTCTCCCTCTTTCTCTTCCTTTTTTTTTTCTTCACGAATTTGTGGATCCTTCAAATTCGTCCTCTCCTCCTCCTTTCATTGCCCTCTTGATCCCAATCTCTTCCCTTGATTCATCCTCCCCATCTCAATCTTCTCCTTTCCTCTTTTTTTTCTCTTTTTTTTTCTTTCTTAGAGTCGCCTCTCAGCCGGCCTCTCTTCCTTTGATTCCTCTCTTTCATTCTAGTTTCTCCTTTTTCACATCTATGATTCTTTAATCTCTTTTCCATTTTTCTTTGTCTCTTTTTATGATCTCTTTCTCTCCTTAGAGACTTTCTTTCCTAGATTTAGGTTTCCTAAATCTCTCGATCTCCCTCTCAAATTCAGTTTCTTTCTTTTTTTTTTCTCTTTTTTTTCTTGCCAATGGGACCCACGACTCTCTCTCTCTCTATCTCTCCTCTCACGGTCTCTTTCTATCCTTAAAGATTTTATTTCTTAGATTTACGTTTCCTAAATTTCTCGATCTCCCTTTAAAATTCGGTTTTTTTCTTTTTCTTTTTTTTTTCTCTTTTTTCTTTTTCTTGCCAATGGGACCCACGGCTCTCTCTCTCTCTCTCTCTCTCTCTATCTCTCTCGGTCTCTTTCTGTCCTTAGATATTTTATTTCCTAGATTTAGGTTTCCTAAATTTCTTGGTCTCCCTCTTAATTTCGATTTCTTTCCCCCCCCCCCTTTTTTTTTCTTGCCAATGGGATCCACGGCTCTCTCTCTCTCTCCCCTCTCACAATCTTAGAGATCTTTTTTCCTAGATTTAGGTTTCCTAAATTTCTTGGCCTCTCTCTCAATTTCGGTTTCTTTCCCCTTGTTTTTCTTTTTTTTCCCTTGCCAATGGGATCCACGGCTCTCTCTCTCTCTCTCCCGTCTCACAATCTTAGAGATCTTATTTCCTAGATTTAGGTTTTCCTAAATCTCTCGATCTTGCTCTCAATTTTGGTTTCTTTTCCTTTTTTTCTTTTTTTTCTTGCCAATGGGATCCACGGCTCTCTCTCCCATTCGGATTTTACTTGCTCTTTATATATATATATAATATACATATAAGATATATTTATAGATTATATGATATATGATAATATATTATACATTATATAAATATATATAACTAATATATAAAATAAATACATGCACATGGGCCAATGTGACTTGATCCGGATCGGTCTGAGCTGGGTCAAGCAAGACTGGCAAAGGTTAATTGGACTAGCTTGGGTTAACTGGATTGGGCCAAGACTGGGTTAACTGGGTTTGGCTGAGACCAGCTCTTCTCTCTCTATTTGACATCTCTTGAGTCATTTCGGCTTGCAACTCTGCATGGGATCCTTTGGCGGCCTTTGTCTAGAATTTTCTACGTCCACTTTGAAGAGTATCAAAAATGAAGAATAATGACACTTGAATCACCTAATTGGGACGTAGGACAGCCAAAATATGAAGAATGGAAGTTCTATTTATAATTCTGTATGAAAACTTGCATGGGACCCACTGATGACCTCTACATGGGATTCTTCATGTTCACTTTGAAGAGGATTAAAAAAGAAACACAATGGCACTAGAATCACCTGATTTGGACGTTGGATGATCAGGATATGATGACTTGAAGTTTGATGATAATTCATGCATGCATCTTGCAATAATTACATAAACGCCCTTGCACTTTTAAACCGACTAAAACTGTGATACCTTCTTCATTTGATGTTTGAATTGGGTGATTTCAGTCTCATTTTGAAGATAATTTCACGACCTATACATCCAAGTAGGTAGTAGCCTATGACCCTACTGTGGGACCCATTGAAGAATCCCAAAACCTTGAATTAAAAGCTAAAAACTTGTCATATGGATTCACTTATGCTAGGGATGGCAAAAATGGGGTGCTTACAACTGCCTTTTACCTTCAAATAGATAGATAATCTAAGAGAACAATCCAAATACTAAAAGATATGCTTAGAGCCTGCACACTAGATTTTAAAAGAAATTAGGATCAAAATCTCTTGTTGATAGAGTTTTCATATAACAATAGCTATCAGTCCACCATCAAGATGGCACCGTATGAAGCATCGTATGGAAGAAAATGTAGAATTCCCTTTATTGGAATGAAGTTGGTGAAAGAAGAATCCTTGGACCTGATATTATCCAAGAGACTTGCGAGAATATTGATTTGATAAGGGAAATGATTAAAGTTGCTCAGTCCAAACAGAAGAGCTATGCAGGCCTTTGTCACAAAGACCTTGATTTTGAAGTAGGTAACAAAGTCTTCTTGAAAGTGTCACCTTCCAAAGAAATTCTAAGATTTGGCAAGAAGGAAAAGCTAAGTCCAAAATACATAGGACTATATGAGATACTTAACCAAAGTGGAGCTGTAGCATACCAACTAGCTTTACCTCCCATACTTGCTAGTGTCAATGGCGTGTTTCATGTGTCAATGCTAAAAAAGTACATCACTGACTCGACCCATGTGCTGAATGTAGTACTTCCAGCAATGGATATAGATCTGAGTTATGAAGTTTAACCGCTAAAAATCCTAGATAGGAAGGTTCATCAACTAAGAAGCTGATCCATTGCCTACATCAAAGTACAATGGAAGAACCATACTAAGGATGACACATCGTGGGAGAAGGAAGATGAAATCCATGAGAAATACCCACATTTGTTCAAAGAACAAGGTAAACAAATTTCGAGGACAAAATTCCTTTTAGTGGGGGAAATTTTGAAACTCGCATCCAAAAATATGGGCTAATTTAAATTTTTCTCACATAACAGGTTCTCCTGCCGATACTAACCTAGCATCCATGTCATCAATGGAGTGTGTAGAACTCTAGGTAAGAATTAAAACTCTCTATCTCTTAGCATAGAAACTTCATTTGGGAAGAATCAGTCGAACCAATCAAGACCTGACCATTCTAAATCAATTCAGAGTAGGTGATTGACCAAGGAGGTCAACCAAATTAAGTTGATCGACTGCCTCTGTTTGATTGACTGCATGAACCTAGAATTGGCCAATCCGAGTTTAATTCAGTTGGGCTTGTTCCAACTAATTCCTAACCACCCATGATCGTCCCAAATCATGTGGGACCTACTTTAAAATGTGTTAGAGTGTCAATTAACAATCTTTAAGCCTCCTTCATTACACTTATACTAGGAATAGGACTCTCAAGAGATGAATTGTAGTACAACTCTAACTCTTGCATAAACTCCTTAATGAAAATTCTCTAAGAAACCTAATTAAGAACATTAGAACCTTTGACACATTCTAAGAGAGAAAGAGAGAGAGAGAGTGAATTGGAGCAAGTTAAAGAAAGAAGAAGAGGAAGAACAACCATTGAAGGTCCTCCCTCAAGCTTCTTTTTGCAACAGCTTTGGCATAAGCATTGAGGTAAGCCTAAAACTATTCTCACTTTACTTAGATTGAACCCTTGATGATCTCATGAGGTAAAACCCAACCTTTGAGCATACTGGAACAAGAATCCAGAAGAAGCCATTAATGGAGAATAGGTAAAAGTTCTCCATAATGTTGATAACGAATAAACCCTCTAAACTGAAAAGGCCTTCCTAACAATCAAAATCAGACTCTCAAAATTTGACCAAACTGGTTCCAGATTCAGACCACTCATGGGGAAATAATTATATTATATTCCCTGGATATCAGAAAAATATTCCATCAGAACGGGTGTCTCCTATATTTCTAAGTCTAACTTATTCATGAAGAGATAGAGATCAGAAGATGTCTCTGGAATCCATTTATACAAGCATTATTGTAGAACATGCAGCAAGATGATAGTTTTGTCAGACTGGGCCAAAATGGGCACATGGGGCACTGTATTTACTCAATACTTCCTTAAAACATATCCTCGGAAAGAGGACTCAGAGGCCAAAATTTTGTCTCAAGGAAACTAATCCTAAAAGAAACCATGGGTAGGTCAAAATCGTTCCGCAAGTACATGCAAATACACTGGTCAGGTTTGTTCCAGATTCTGGCCAGTTGTACAATAAAACCAATATAAAATTACATATCTGATAAAAATAAAATCTGAGTACACAGGCATTTAGATAACTGATAAATCAAACTTTTTCATTGAGGAATCTCGTGCAAACAGAAGCATCTTCCTAGTGCAAAGCACCAATTTCAGACATGCATTGTAGTATGCTTTGAATTCCAATGAAAAAACTTGACCATAGTGCACTATAAAATTCATATCATATCACTATAAAATTATAAAAATACAAGACCAGTGCCAAAATTTTGGGATGAAGGAGATGATGGCTGAAGTGGGATTTTGGGTTTGTAATAGGTGGAGTGCTACAGGCTAGGTGTTGAACAAGGTAAATCTGATTGGTGATTGGTACACAGACAACATGGCCAGGTTTAATGTGATTCGGTAGGGATGACAAGGGGTAAGAAGGTGTCTGTAGGTGAGTGGGGATTGAAGGCAATTGGTTTGGGATTACAGATGGCAGCAAGATTGATAAGCAAGTGGTTGGGTTTGCAAAGAGGGAGTGATCGGGTGGTGCTGCAAGGCTGATCAGATTTCAAGTGATTCAGGTAGTTTGGTATAGACGATGATGATCACGGTTTCAAAAAAATAATAAAGAGAAGATGGGTTTACCTGACTTCGATCACCCTTTCCTTCTTTCTTCTTCTTCTTTTTCTTCTTCCTCTTCTCTTGATCTCGATCTTCTTCTTCCTCTCTCTCTGGACGCCTCTCCTTCTCTCCTTCTCAATCTTACTCTCAATCTCCAACCCCAAAAGCCTCTCCCCCTCTCACGTCTCTTCTTCTCCCTCAGTATCCATCTCTCTCTCCCCCTTTTACGTCTCTTCTTCTCTCTCAATCTCCTCCTCTCAATCTCTCTCGGATCCTCACTTTAGATCTCCCCCTCTTTCTCTCTTTTCTTTCTTTCCTTTTCTTCTCACTTTTCTTTCTTTCCTTTTCTTCTCTTCTTCTCTCTCTTTCATGTCCTTTCTTTTTCTTCCTTTTCTTCTCTTCTTCTCTCTCTTTCACGTCCCTTCCTTTCTTTTCTTTCTTTCCTTTTCTTCTCTTTTTTTCTTTCTTTCTCTTATTCTCTCGGATTCTCTCTTTTCTTTCTTTCCTTTTCTTCTCTTCTCCTCTCTCTTTCTCTCATTCTCTCGGATTCTCTCTTTTCTTTCTTTCCTTTTCTTTTCTTCTTCTCTCTCTTTCTCTTATTCTCTTGGATTCTCTCTTTTCTTTCTTTCCTTTTCTTCTCTTCTTCTCTTTCTTTCTCTTATTCTCTCGGATTCTCTCTTGAGATCTCGCCTCCTCCTCTCTTTCTTTATTTCTTTTTCTTCTCTTCTTTTCTCTCTTTCTCTTATTCTCACGTCCCTTCCTCTCTTTCCTTTCTTTCCTTTTCTTCTCTTCTTCTCTCTCTTTCTCTTATTCTCTCAGATTCTCTCTTGAGATCTCGCCTCCTCCTCTCTTTCTTTCTTTCCTTTTCTTCTCTTCTTCTCTCTCTTTCTCTTATTCTCACATCCCTTCCTCTCTTTTCTTATTATTATTATTATTATTTTTCTTTATTTCCTTGCTTATTCCCTCCCTTTATCGGATTCTATCTTCTATATATAATAATATATAATATATACATATATACACATATATTTAATAACATACATATATATAGTATACAATATATAATATATATATATACTATGCACATGGATGAACTGATTTGAACCGGATTGAGACTGGCTTGCGTTGACTGAGTTAAACTGATATGGGTTGAGCTGGATTGGGCCAAAATTGGTTTTTTTTTCTCTCTATCATTTCATAGGCCATTTCCGCTGCCATTCCGCATGGAATTTTTCAACAACCTCTATCCCAAATTTTCCACGTTTATTTTGTAGAACGCTAAAAATAAGAAATATTGGAGTTTGAATCACCTCATTTGGAAATAAAATGGCCAACTTATGAATTTTTAAAGTTTAAGCAGACCAATTATCGATAATTTGGCTAACCATTCTGCATGGGATCCTTCCACTTTGTAGAGTACTCAAAATGGAACATAATGAAACTGAAATCACCTGATTTGGATATGGTGTGACCAAAATATGAATTTTTAAAGATTAAATGACCATTTTCATGTGTAATTTTGCATGGGACCCTTCAGAGACTTCTACTCGATATTTTCCACGTTCACTTTGTAGAACATCACAAATGAAGAATAATGGCCTTGGAATATCTGAATCAGACGTAGAACGGCCAAGATATGAAGAAATGAAGTTCTATCGATAATTCTACATGCAAGCTTGCATGGGACCCACCGGTGACCTCTACCTAGGATTCTTCACGTCCATTTTGAAAAGGATTGAAAATAAGGAACATTGATACTTAAACCATATGATTCAGATGTCGGATGATCAAGATATGATGATTTGAAATTCAAATAATCCAACTTACGATAATTTCAGAAACTCCCTTGTACGTATCATCCGACTAAAATGACCATATCTTCTTCACTTGCTATCAGAATTGAGCAATTCTGGTCTCATTTCGAAGATAATTCCATGACCTATGCGTCCATGCAGATTATAGCCTGTGACCTTGTCGTGGGACCCACCAAAAACTACCTCGAGGTCATAGTAAAAAAATCCAAATTTTTACTCATATCTCTTCCTTTGTTGTCCACACACCAGTAGGACTTTGTTTAGCTGAAAATGGCAAAAATGGGGTGCTTACAACGACCCCAAATTAGTGTTTTTAAATCTGATTTTTGGAGTCATTCTCTATTCTATCTTTTGTTTTCAACTTAACTTGCCTCCACTGAGTTGCTACAGTGTCGACCACTCAAGTTTGGTGATTCTTTCGTTGATCCACAACCTACGTTCCGTTCTTCCAGGTATGTTCTCTACTAGTTCTCCTTTTAAAGCTTTTAAAACTAGGTTTTTCTCCATCTATAGGGTTTTCTTCAAATTACTATTTTTGGACCGTAAAAATTTGATTTTTATTGGGGACTTTTGCTATTGGCCACCCAGTGGATGAAAGCCCTCAAGAAAATATGAGTTTCATCGTTTAATTTTTTATTAACTTGAAAATTCTCATTTTTGACCTAAATTTTGGGGTTTTTCCTAATTGTCAAAATTTCTTCAAATTTGACCTACCTGGTTTAAATTTTCGATTGTATGAGCCTTGCAGGATGGTTTGGGACCTATGTAAGTCCTCCTGCCCAATTGTTTGGGGTGAAAAGTAAGGCTTTTGGCCAAATCACGCCGTTATAATGCCAAAATTTTGAGTTTTTCTTTATATTTAATATCTTGCTTATTGGTCCATGTCTTTTCAGAAAACATAGCTCGCACCAAAGTCCCTAGAGTTCATGATCCCCATCGCTTCCGGTCTATTGAAGCAGAAGCACGGTATGCCCGGTATGAGCGTAAGAAGGTGGAAGGGGGTCGTTGTGTAAACTTGGCCAACTTAGCCCTATTTAATGTGGAGGACGCCTTTGGTGATATGGGCTGGCTTCCTGTGATCTTGTATGAGGGTTGCACCTGTCCTGAGTTGGTGAAACAGTTTTACAGTAATTTACAGGTGGAGGGTGACCCAGATGACATATATAGGGGTAGAGAGCTCAGGATCACCAGTTTAGTTAAAGGGGTGGAGATCTCCTTTAACTGCAAGGAGTTGGCTGATCTCCTGGGTATATCAAATGATGGCCCCTTAGTATACTGCACACCCAAGGAACCCCAGTTCCTGTCACTAATGATGCGTGTAGAGATTGACTGCCAGATTCTTAGGGATGATCGCTGGCAGATGAAGGCAATCAACCTATGGCTAGAACCTCGGGTGTATTGCAAGATCATCCAACACGACCTGATTCCTCAGAGTGGTCACTAGGTGAATGTTTCATAGTTGACCCAGTACCTCCTGTACTGCATCTGCACTAGGCAACCCGTCTGCCTTCCTTATATCATTATGAGGACTATGCTCCGTGCTATGACACTTGGTCTGATGGGTAACCTACCGTATGGACGTTTGATCACTACTCTGCTCACTCTCCTGCAGGTTGACTTGGTTGATGAGAGGATTCATGGGGACACTTTTTTGTCTGACCTTGACTGGGAGGCCATCTGCAGGATGGGGATGCGAGATGCTCAGGTCAGTGACGAGGAGAAAAACTCTATGGTGCATCCCCGTACTAGAGTAGAGATAGCAGACGCAGAGGCGGCAGCAGCAGCAGAGGTCCACGGGGTTGATGCTGAGGAGGATGATGATAGGATGTACATGGACGTGGACACCATTTCTCCTCCATCACCACAACATTCCATTGGGGCTGGCCCTTCTCGGGTTCCTTCCCACTCAGCTGGTCCTCCTCACCCACCACCAGATGACGTGATGGGGTTGCTGCGTGAGATTTGGGAGGCCCAGCGTGCTACTGATCAGCGGGTGGCTGATCTAGCAGCTAGTCTCCAGGTGACCTAGACTCAGGTAGCCTGGCTTACGAGGGTATATGTTGAGGACTATGATCGAGATCGTGAGGCACCTCCTCCTCTAGCACCCCCAGCCCCATGATGTATTTATTTCTTTTTACTTTATACAACAGAATAACTGTCCGGATTATGAACCGTACTCTGGTTCGGATATATATTATTTTTATTCTCATTTGATGTATACAAGAAACTTGTTTCTCCTTTTATATGTGCATTATTCTCCTTCTTAACTATTGTCTCATACAACACAGGTGCTTATGGTGTGTTCTTATTAAAGCTTTTAAATTTTATCCTAACTCAGTTCACAAACTCTTGTAGAAGTGTACATGATTAATAGACAGAGCCCGAGAGCTCTGATACCAAGTTGTCACACCCCAATTCTGAACCAACCAGAATGGTGTGATGAACCGTTTATGATCCAACGATTCAACCAGGATCTCGAATTTCCCGTGTCCATTTGATTAAACCAGATACAACCACAACCATAATCAGAGTAAATAAACAATAGCGGAAGTCTTTAATATTAATGAACTGAGTATCTAACAGTGGTAACATAATTAATAATCTAATTATCTCCAAATGACTAAAGACATAAAATAAAATAAATTAATCAATTACATGTTTCGATAATCCAACAACTAAATCTAATTGAAAATACATGAGTTGCACTCGCACGACGAATCATGCGACTCCACCATAGCTTCCATGTCCATCGCAGCAACATGCCCGTACATTGGTGCATTCATATAATATTCTACAGTAGGACCTACATCATCAACTAAAAATATTCGACGTCGAAAGGGTGAGCACACATCATGGCTCAGTGAGCAAACAAAACAATGCAATAAACATATGCATGCATTCAATTCGTATCTTTGGTCTGGTTCTTAACTTTGCAATGTACAATAGAAAGGATAGGTGGCCGCCGCACCTCTATACACGAGTGTGTGAAGCCTCCCAATGGATCAAACACCATTGCCATCCCACATGCACCCATCATGGAATAGAGATCGAGCTAAAGTGCCCGGATCAAACACCGCATAACATTTTCCCTGATGCCCTACCCATACCAACAGGTAAGCCCCTATTGGCGAGGGCTTGCACACTGGGCTCGCAACTAACCAATCCTAATGTCAAACAGTGTAACCAAGGCCTCACCCCAGCATCCCTCAATACGTCTATAGAGATAGAGCTAAGGCCCCCCTGTAGAGTCAGAGACTACACGGTCCGAGACCACCTCCCCTGATGCCCTACGACGTAATAGTTCTGCTAAGGTAACGGCGATACGACGATGTTAGTGGGCAAGACTTGAGTAGAGATAAAGCTAGAGTCTGGTGACCAGGATGAACCACAATGTCACGTCCTCCCCCTGATGCCCCACTCGCATCAAGCACACTAACCACACACATACATTCACATGCCTATTCCTAGCATCATTATCATCATCATGTTATAAATAAACAGAATTAAATATACATGAGCAGTAATAGTAGGAATATTGGATGACATGTGAAATACACATTACAAGCATACAAGCATAGAATCATTCATGGCATTGGACTCAATAAGCAAAACAGTTTATTATTAGCCAATTAATTTAGGTATTGTTCCTTCACCTTTGGTCAATAGTAATTCCTCATTCAAGCTTTGTAAATCACTTTTTGACGAAAACTGAGTGGTCGCAGGTGTGGCAGCACCTGTGGTCACAGTTTCTGCGACCACAGGGTGTGTGGTCACAAGGTGTGGTCGCATACCATGCGACCACACCCTCCCTAGAACTTCCCAAGGGCATGTGGTCGCAAGTTGTGGTCGCATATCATGCGACCATACATGCGACCACACCCTTCCTGGACTTCCCGAGGGTGTATGGTCGAATATGTGTGTCTCATGTGGTCGCATATCATGCAACCACACATGCGACTACACATGTGATGGTCGAATTTTCACTCTCAAGTCCATTCCTTCATGTTTGGATCCCTTGGCTTATCATCATGATCCTTTCTATGGTTGTTCTATGGCTTAAAACTAATAGTTTTTACACAATCCATCATCCACATAGATTCCTTCTATGGATCTCTTGGAATTTGTCCATGGATTGCTGATTGGGGTCTCTCCTAAATCCCTATCTCCTCCATAATCTATTCTAGGTATTCAATTGACATGAAAAATTGTTTTCATAACTTAAACTTGTTGAAGATTCAAAGTTCTTCTTTGAATTTTCTCCTCTTAGTCTTCCTTTTCAATTCTTCTTCTCTACCTCCTCTTCTCTTTCTCTCACTTTCAGTTTGAATTCTAAAAGGATGAAAGAGGCTAAGGGACGTCTTATATATAGAGGAAACCCTCTATATAAGCCCTACTTAGATTAGGAAAGCACCCCCCTTCGGATTAGAAAGGTTTCCTAATCACGGAGTCTAACTGGGTTCTTGTGGTCGCAGGTGTGGTCGCAGAACCCGTCGACCACATAGTCAGAAACTTGCGACCACATGACCCAGATTTTTGTGGTCGCTTTAATATGAGGTTTGGTTGACCACACCTGTTTAGGTATGCGACTACACAGTCATAATTGACAATTTTTGTAAGACCCGCACGCCACGAACCTGGTCTAACCTTACATTTCGTGTGGTGACCCGTCTACATATCATGGTCGAGCCAAGTGGACCAAGTGTGTGAAGAAACCCAAGACCCAATATGAAATTTTACTCAAAAACAGTCAAAATGAGGGTAGGGTCGCATGCCTAAACAGGCAGGTCCGACCCCCCCCATCGACCCCCACCATCGACCCGTGACCAGGGGTCGCAGGGGTTTCGAAATGTCCTACCCCCCATTGACCCCCGGTAATCGATAAAAACAGCACGAATCATAAATTAGGAAACTTTCCTAATTTCAATTGGAACCTATCCTAAACTCAATGGGACTTATTTTGTGAGGTTTTACTCTATAAATAGGACGTCCCTAAGCTTCTTTTACTCCTTTTACAACCCTAATTGGATTGAGAGAAAGAGAAGAGAAGGAAGAGAAGGAGAAGAGAAGGAAAGTGGAGAAGAAGACCAAACAGAAGTGATTCAGAGGAAGAAGCATACTTCTTAGGTATGGATACTATTTTCATGAATTTCTAAAGACCTTAGTGTAGATAATGAAGAGGGTATGATCTAAGAGAAACCCAAATCATCCATCCATGGTTAGGTTTCAATGGAAACCATGGAGGAGATCATTGAAACCATGTAGGTGAATAAAGAATAGTTCTACACCCTAGAACATGTATGGAATGGACTATGGAAGGAAGCCATAGGACCCAAACATGAAAGAACGAATGGAATTTGATATTCTTGACTCAAACCATGGGGGGTTGCACCTAAGGTCGATGGAACATCCGACCCTATCATTGACCTCCAGCATTCGGGAAACCCAGGGAAGGGGTGGTCGCACCTAGGGTTGATGGAACATCCGACCCTAGCATCGACCCCCAGTATTCGGAAAGTCCAGAATAGGAGTGGTCGCACCCAGGGTCGATGGAACCTTCGACCCTGGCATCGACCCTACTACAGGGGGTCGTAGTATACTGCTACCCTAGCATCGACCCGTCCTGCTACCCCCAGTTAACAGTAAATTGGAAAAATTAGAATAAATTCTAATTAAATTCTATCGACTTTGTTAGGTCTTCTAGAGATATAATATTGATATAAAGGTGATTCTTAAGGCTTGAAAGAGGACCTACAAACAAGCAAAGGTGAGGGAACAAGACCTAAACTAATTGGTTAATAATAAACTGTTTTATTTCTTGAGTCCAATACCATGATTGATTCTATGCGTGTATGCTTGTAATGTGCATTCAACATGTCATCCAATATTTCTATTATTACTGTTCATGCATATTTAAATTTATTGATTATAACATGATGATGATGATGATGATGATGATAGGAATAGGCATGTGAATGTTTGTGTTTGGCTGGTGTACATGGTGCGGGTAGGGATGGTATCAACCGGTACTTCGATGTCGTTTTCATCGGGGTATATTGTGCCATTGTCTATTCAAGTCATGTCCACTAAGAAAGTGGTTGATGTGCTTCATGCGAGCGAGTATCAGGGGGGTGTCATAGGCCAGGCCTCAACACTCTAGCTCTATCTCTAACTCAAGTCTTGTGCATTAGCATCGTCGTATCGCCATTACTTTAGCAGAACTATTATGTCATGGTGTATGAGGGGAGGTGGTCTCGGACCGTGTAGTCTCTGACTCTGCCGGGGGGCCTTAGCCCTATCACTATGGGCGTTCTGAGGGATGCTAGGGTGAGGCCTTGGATACACTGTTTGACATTAGGATTGGTTAGTTGCGAGCCCAGTTTGCAACCCTAGCCAGCAGGGGTTTATTTGTTTGTATGGTATCAACCGGTACTTCGATGCCATTTTCATCGGGGTATATTGTGCCATTATGGGTGCTATGGGCGACAGTGCCATTTTGATTGGGCGTATCCTCACTCTCGTGCATAGAGGTGCGGCGGCCACCTATCATTTCTATAGCACATTGCAAACTATAAACCAGACCACAGATATGAATTGATCGCATGCATATGATTGTTGCATTGTTTTGTTTTCTCACTGAGCTCAAGTTGGAGAGCTGACCCTCGTGCGCACAATTCTTTTAGTTTCTGATGTTGCAGGTATTATGATTGAAAATTATGTCAACACGCCAACATATGAACATGTGGCGGCCATGGTGAGCAAGCTATGGAGGACGAAGATGGTTCGTTAAGCGAGCGTTTCAGCGGTGGATACGTTTAGTGTTTAGTTTTCGTATTTGGATATTGTAATATGTATTAAATTATGTTTTGGTTACTTGGAAATAAATAGAATATAATTATTTATCATGATTAGACCTCAGTTCAATATCTGTAAGACTTCCGTTATTTACTTTATTACCTCTGATTAATATGGAATGTGTTTTGGTTTATCATATGTGGGATAGCTTATACGAGATCCTGGTTGAACCGTTGGTTTATTGACGGTTCATCACACGATTCTTGTTGGTGCAGAATTGGGGTGTGACAACTTGGTATCAGAGCTCTCAAGCCTTCCCATGAAACCTGAATACTTCCATTGGAGTCCATGAACTGAGTTAGGATAAATTAAAAGCTTTAATATAAACAAACCATAAGCACCTGTGTTGGTTGAGACAAAAATTAAATAAGACGATAATGTACATATAATAGGTGGAACTATATACATACACTCAAACAGAAAGGGAAGACCAAAAAAATTATCCTAATAAATAAATAATATAGGGTATTATCTATAAGTTGGGTAGTTATCCAAGTATACAAGGATATAGTACAGTAGCAAGAAGGGAGCTTCTGTAAAGCAGAAAATTGAATACCGAGTTGGTACTCACAAGCTGTGAAACTCGATGTATGACAAAGGAAGGAGAAAATGGCTAGTAATGCCTAATTCCCTGCAAAGGTAAAGGGAAAGATCTCAGGTCGAATCCAACAGAGATAGGAGAATTACAGCCCTACATTAAGAATAAGAGTAACTACAAGAAGATAAAGCTATACCCCTGGATGACATGGAGACTCCGAGTGAAATCCACTACACGCCGATCCATTATCCGCAGAGCATTAAGATGAGGTTACAAATTGACCCTAGCACTATCTGGGTCGAGAACGGGTAATGAAAACTCATCTGAGTTGGTAATCAGATTAGAGCAAATAAGAGGAAGTGAACAACCAGGCCACTTCAGCCAACCACCTGGACTACCAATTACCTTGGTCACGGTTGTAATAAACTTGGCCCAATAAAATACAAGAGCAACCATAAATGAGACTGACTATGCAAGTTGCTATCCAAATTGCCAATGCTACATCAACACCTCCGGGTCAAACCAAGTACGGTACCAATTGGTAGCAACACTGTACCCCAATACTGGTTAGCTATAACACAGTGCCTACCATACAGCAAGTCCCAGTAATGCACATCCCAGTGTAGAAGTTTGGTGAGCAACAAGCAGTGTATCAAGGTGGTTAACCTTATCAGCCACCGATGTATGGGATAGTTGCATCATGACAGAATGAATCGATAAGGATTGAAGAATGTCTTCTAAAGATGATGCCTCGGATATTTTCAGCAAGGATCAAATCTATTGTGGCCATATAACTAGATAGGTTTATATAGGATGCGATGCATTATCGATTTACTCTTATGATTATAGAGGATGCACATACCAGATTTTAAATTCTCGTACCTTGATAGGATACCTTCTTGATTTAACCTGTCAACTGAAGTCATATATATTGTTTCTTTAGTATTAGTCCTGATTATACCAATCTGAACCACTCTCATGATCGACAACATGAACAGAGATATGAACTGAATGAATAGTTAAATGTTTAATCGTGTTGAGCGTACATCTTCTGATTTATACCTGATTTATTGATGTACGAAATCTTTCTCCAGATTTATACCTGATTTATTGATGTACGAAATCTTTCTCCAGATTTATACCTGATTTACTGATGTATGAAAGCTTCTCCAGATTTACTCTTGTAGTGCCTTGACCAATGGCATTATATACTCGATAGAACCTGTAACCATGAGGTTAAGAGCTGTAGAACCTCTATTTACATGTATTTGGACCATCGTGCAACCTAACGACCTTTGGATGCCGGTTGGATTACCATAGATTTACTCAGGATTCTTAAAACCTAGGTTCACTAGATAAAGCAAGTGTTCGTCGTCATACTAAATTCGAAAGAAGGAAAGGAATTGTTTTTGGATAAACATTCTGACATCCATTGAAAAGATGTTTAGTGATAATGGAATTATTGGAAGGAAGATGATTAAATTCAGATTAGATTTTATATCCAAGAGACCTCCGATGAAGTAATGAAGAATCTATTTTGAGATTTCTAAACGGGTGGATATGAATCATGTCTTTAAAAGTGTGCATGCGACAAAAGTGAGAACGATCAAGGGTAGCCAGTAAAGAAATAGATAGCACTCTAGTAGAGTTAATGATGGCTATATCAGTATGAAATTTTAACAAGGTAGAAGATTCCTAAAGGCAAATCTAAAAGTGGACACAAGGATAAAGTCAAAAAATCATGGCATTAATAGTAATCGATTTAATACAATGAAAATTGAGTTATGCCCAATGTCAAGTGATACGATTAAGTAAAGACCAAAAGAGTTTGGCTGAATTAATGAATTTATAAGCATATATCCTAATGCTTAGAAGTAGACTTGGGATATGAAGTAACAATCACAAGATATTTTTTGAGGTATATGAAAAGTGAGATCAGGGTAGAACAACAAGGATAAAAGAAATATAAGCTAATGAGTGCAATATGAGATTTTGACGATAGTCTTTGAAAAATCATAAGAGATGAAGGAATTAGACAAGCTCTTAAGACCTTTACACCAGATTTTGCTAGTTCAAGCCCTTTTGGACTAAATGTTGCATTAGATGAGTGTCATGAACAATGATTGAATCATATGGATGGACAGAGTTTGGATGCAACCTAAATCGACTTAAGATGGCAGACTTTGACGTCATCTTGGGAATAGACTGGTTGTCTCAACACTTTACAAGTGATTAGTTGCATAGAAAAGGTTATCATTCAATAATAAAGACAACATATAATTTAGTTTTATTGGAAGCATGTTGCCTAAGAAGTGAAAGCTGATCCTTTCTATGCTAAAGGCGAAGAGATGCTTTGAAGAGAAAGAAGTTGGATATCTGGTATCTGTGGTATACACTACCGAAGAAGCACCACAGACGGAAGGTATTGATGTGATGCATAAATTCCTGATGTGTTCCAGGAGACTTACCTGGGTTACCATCTAATCATGTGACCGAGTTCGTCATCGACTTGTTACCAAGGACGATACTTGTGTCAAAGGCACCTATAGAGTGGCTCCTATGGAGTTGAAGGAACTGAGATTCAACTACAAGAGTTATTAGACTAAGGTCCTAATCGGCTAAGTATTGCATCACGGGGAGCGCCAATGCAATTCATGAAGAAGAAGGATGGTAGTGTCCGATTATGTACAGACTACCGAGAATCGAACAAGCTCACAATCAAGAATTAATAACTACCACCTCGGATCGATGACTTGTTTAAATAGTTGCAAGGAGCAAAGGTATTTTCTAAGACTGATCTTCGATCAAGATATCATTAGCTGAAGAATTTGGATAGCGATATCTCGAAGATAGTTTTTAGAATCGGGATAGGCCAATTATGAGTTTTCGATTATGATTATGATGTTTGGATTAACCAATGCCCTTACATCTTTTATGGAACGGATGAACTGGGTGTTTCATAACATGTTGGACACGTCGGTCATAGCTTTCATAGATGATATTTTGGTTTATTCCAAGAATGAAGCAACTCATACAATGGAGCTTAGAACCGCTTCACAACAGTTGAGAAGTGAAAAACTTTATGCCAAGTCCAAAAAATATGAGACCCGATTAAACAAAGTGATCTTCTTAGATCACGTACCATCATAAAAAGGGATTAAAGTGGACCCTATTAAGATAGAGGTAATCATATGGTGAGAAACACTTAAAGGGTATTACGAAGATCAGAAGTTTCTTGGGGTTAGCTGGTTATTACTAGACTATTTTGGAGGACCACTCTAAGATCGCAAAACCTCTTACCAAGCTAACCAAGAAGGGAGAGGAGTTTAATTTGACTGACAAGGGTGAAGAATATTTCCAGATTCTAAAGTAAGATTGATATCAGCTCCCATCTTGATCATTTCGGCACCAGGGAAACCTTTTACCCTATCCATCAGAGCTTTCAGATTGGATCTAGGATGCGGGTTGATGTAAGGTAAATAAGCGATTTCATATGCTTTAAGAAAACTGAAAGAGCATGAGAAGAGTTACCCAATTCATGATTGGAGTAAACAATTGTGATTCATGCAATCAAGACTTGGAGACATTATTTAAACGGAGAAGAATTTTAGATTAGATCGGATTACAAGTGTTTTATTTATCTCTTCATTAGAAAGAGTTGAACATGAGGATAAGGAGATGGTTAGGAATACTTGAAGGATTAAGACTGTGATATTCAATGTCACCCGAGCAAGGCTAATGTAGTAGCTAAGGCCTTAAGCAAAAAGGGAATTATGAAGTCCGAAGAAGGACCCAGTATAAATGCTGCCTTATGTTCCGCAGCAACAGATTCAGATTTGGAAGAAGAGTAACATATAATAGAAACTCGTGATGATCCAATTGAGCGTGAACTTAGGGATGAAGAAAAAGTGGTAATTTTGTTATATCTATATATAAGAATGGTACAAGAAGATTTAGAGAAAGAAAAACCTAACCCTGACTTACTTTGGATGCGGAGACGGTACTCAGAGACAGAGGTAGACTCTGAATACATGAAGGTAAAGACTCGGATATCATGAAGAGGATAAGGATAAGAGCCCATTGTACTCAATATTCAGGACATACTGGAGTACCAATATGTATCATGACCTGAAGAGATTGTACTGGTAAAGAGGGATGATAACAAAGGTGTCTTAGTGCGTGTTCCAGTGTCTGAATTATCAGCAAGTAAAGGCTGAAAGACAAAGACCAACATGGCTCACAACAACAATAGGAGCCAGTCTGAAAGTGGAACTGCATTACAATGAACTATGTCACTGATTTGCCACTGACTCCTAGATCGGTTGACGCAGTTTGGGTGATTGTTGATCACCTTATGAAGATAGCTCATTCCATTGCTATACGACCTCGGTATGCTTTGGAGCGGCTAACTAAGCTATATGTGGATAGTATTTCCAGATTGAATGGTATGCATGAGAGCTTAGTGTCGATCAGAAGCTCATGCTTTATCTCGAAGTTTTGGGAGGATCTATAGGAAACAATGGGGACAAAGTTGAAGTTAGTACCGCATTTTACCTTAAACCGACAGACAGTCGAAGCGGACTATACAGATCCTAGGAGATATGCCCTGAGCTTACAAAATTGATTTCAAGGAACTTGAGTTGAGAAGTTACCATGAATTGAAGTTGCTATTAAGCTACCATGTAAATGTCACCTATATAGCATGGTATGGTAGAAATGTCAAACCCCCCTATTTTGGAATGAAGTTGGTGAATGAAGAATTTTAAGACCTAAGTCTATGGCAGAAAACTGTCGAGTGGCAGACAAGATCAAAGAAAAGGGCTAAGACAGCTCAAGTTGTCAGAGAGACACCAGGACCTTGAGTTCTCCATAAGTGACAAAGTGTTTTTGAAGATATCACTTATGCAGAGTTTGAAACGATTAAACAAGAAGGGAAAGTTATATTCTATATAGGTGTTGGATCTTATAAACTTTGGAGAGACGTAGAAAAGTTGCATATCAATTAGCGTTACCGCTATCCATGTCTAGGGTGCATGATGTATTTCGTGTGTCTCTATTGAAGAAGTACATTGGAGATCTATATCAAGGGTACTGACCACGGAATCACTGGATTAGATAGAAGATTTAACTATTGAAGTGCTACCAGCCTAGTTCACTAGTTGAAAGGTACAACATCTCAAAAACTGGGATAGTTATTATATGAAGATAATCTGGCGAAGACAAGATGTAGAGAAGATGGCATGGAAAGAAGAAGATGCAATGTGGGAATAAAATTCCCACCTAAATTCAAATTTTGAGGACAAAATTTATTTTAAGGAGGGGGGAGTTGTAAGATCCGTACGTTCAAATTTCGAGGACGAAATTTCTTTTAAGGGTGGTGGAGTTGTAAGACCCGCACGCCACAACCTGGTCTAACCTTATATTTTATGTCATGACCCGTCTACATATCATGGTCGAGCCAAGTGGACCAGGTGCGTGAAGAAACCCAAGACCCAATATGAAATTTACTCAAAAATAGTCAAAATGAGGGTAGGGTCGCATGCCTAAATAGGCAGGTCCGACCCCCCCTCGACCCCCCCATCGACCCCCGGTAATCGGTAAAAACAGCACGAACCGAAAATTAGGAAACTTTCCTAATTTCAATTGAAACCTATCCTAAACTCATTGGGACTTATTTTGGGAGGTTTTACTCTATAAATAGGACATCCCTAAGCCTCTTTCACTCCTTTTACAATCCTAATTCGATTGAGAGAAAGAGAAGAGAAGGAAGAGAAGGAGAAGAGAAGGAAAGTGGAGAAGAAGACCAAAGAGAAGGGATTCAGAGGAAGAAGTATACTTCTCAGGTATGGATACTATTTCTATGAATTTCTAAAGACCTTAGTATAGATAATGAAGAGGGTATGATCTAAGAGAAACCCAAATCATCCATCCATGGTTAGGATTCAATGGAAACCATGGAGGAGATCATTGAAACCATGTAGGTGAATAAAGAATAGTTCTACACCATAGAACATGTATGGAATGGACTATAGAAGGAAGCCATAGGACCCAAACATGAAAGAATGAATGAAATTTGATATTCTCGACTCAAACCATGGGGGGTCGCACCTAGGGCCGATGGAACATCCGACCCTAGCATCGACCCCCAGCATTCGGGAAACCCAGGGAAGGGGTGGTCGCACCTAGGGTCGATGGAACATCCGACCCTAGCATCGACCCCCAGTATTCGGGAAGTCCAGAATAGGAGTGGTCGCACCTAGGGTCGATGGAACCTTCGACCCTGGCATCGACCCTACTACAGGGGGTCGTAGTATACTGCTACCCTAGCATCGACCCGCCCTGCTACCCCCAGTTAACAGCAAATTGGAAAAATTAGAATAAATTCTAATTAAATTCTATCGACTTTGTTAGGTCTTCTAGAGATATAATATTGATATAAAGGTGATTCTTAAGGCTTGAAAGAGGACCTACAAACAAGCAAAGGTGAGGAAACAAGACCTAAACTAATTGGTTAATAATAAACTGTTTTATTTCTTGAGTCCAATACCATGATTGATTCTATGCGTGTATGCTTGTAATGTGCATTCAACATATCATCCAATATTTCTATTATTACTGTTCCTGCATATTTAAATTTATTGATTATAACATGATGATGATGATGATAGGAATAGGCATGTGAATGTTTGTGTTTGACTGGTGTACATGGTGTGGGTAGGGATGGTATCAACCGGTACTTCGTTGCCATTCTCATCGGGGTATATTGTGCCATTGTCTATTCAAGTCATGTCCACTAAGAAAGTGGTTGATGTGCTTGATGCAAACGAGTATCAGGGGGGGGTGTCATAGGCCGGGCCTCAGCACTCTAGCTCTATCTCTAACTCAAGTCTTGTGCATTAGCATCGTCGTATCGCCATTACTTTAGCAGAACTATTACGTCATGGTGTATGAGGGGAGGTGGTCTCGGACCATGTAGTATTTGACTCTGTTGGGGGGCCTTAGCCCTATCACTATGGGCGTTCTGAGGGATGCTGGGGTGAGGCCTTGGATACACTGTTTGACATTAGGATTGGTTAGTTGCGAGCCCAGTTTGCAACCCTAGCCAACAGGGGTTTATTTGTTGGTATGGTATCAACCGATACTTCGATGCCGTTTTCATCGGGGTATATTGTGCCATTATGGGTGCTGTGGGTGACAGTGCCGTTTTCATTGGGCGTATCCACACTCTCGTGCATAGAGGTGCGGCGGTCACCTATCCTTTCTATAGCACATTGCAAACTATAAACCAGACCACATATATGAATTGATCGCATGCATATGATTGTTGAATTGTTTTGTTTTCTCACTGAGCTCAAGTTGGAGAGTTGACCCTCGTGCGCACAATTTTTTTAGTTTCTGATGTTGCAGGTATTATGATTGAAAATTATGTCAACACGCCAACATATGAACATGGGGCAGCCATGGTGAGCAAGCTGTGGAGGACGAAGATGGTTCGTTAAGCGAGCGTTTCAGCGGTGGAAACGTTTAGTGTTTAGTTTTCGTATTTGGATATTGTAATATGTATTAAATTATATTTTGGTTACTTGGAAATAAATGGAATATTAATTATTTATCATGATTACACCTCAGTTCATTATCTGTAAGACTTCCGCTATTTACTTTATTACCTCTGATTAATGTGGAATGTGTTTTGGTTTATCATATGTGGGATAGTCTATACGAGATCCTAGTTGAACCGTTGGTTTATTGACGGTTCATTACACCATTCTGGTTGGTGCAGAATTGGGGTGTGACAGTTTTTGGGTTCAATTTCATACCTAGTCTTGTGGTTTCTTCACGCTCTTGGTCCGCTTGGCCCGACCATGATAGGAAGACCTGATACAAAGTGGTAAGACCGGTTAGTTCGATATGGGTCTTACAACTTTCATCTTTATCTTGTAGGAAGCGAGACACGTCAGTTAGCCCAGTTTTAGCAACAACTGTTTGGCACCCACCATAGGGCCCTGACTATTCTTCGTAGAACACTTACATTGTAATATTAAACACTTGAATATGGTGACAACGAGGAACAATGCTGGTAGAGGCGATGGGAATTAACTCCCAAACGACGGAGAGAAAGGAGGTCATGGTGGAAATCTAACATAGGAGCTCCTCCACCAACTGTCAGCCAATACATCACATTTGAATAATTCAACGGTCTTACAGAGATCACTACACTTACCAGGGCGATTATGCCACCGCTTGCCCCACCATGGTGCAATCCGAATAGAAGGGCTAAAGGACCGGGAGTAGGATCTAGGGGATCTAAACAATCTAGACACTCACACCGATTGGTTTACCCGTCTTCTAGCCACAAGCCAGATGGAATGCCAAGACTCATCTTAGTAGAAGATGATGTCGATTATGAAGTTGAGGATGAAATATCTTCCAGTCACTCGAAGAGTCTCTCTGTGCATGATCGTCTAGGACCTTGGCGTGAAGATGATGCTGAGGGAGTACAAAGGCGAGTTGATGCTACTAGATCCAATCGTAGAGCCGCAGAAGTCTATGCCACTACTGATAGACTCACAGCTGAATGCGCTGGAGAATAGATACCGGCTTCAGATCCAGGGACCCTAGAGCAGCGGATGCTCTCCATGCAAACCAAGCTTAGCAAGATGGAAAAACAACAGGCTGCTAGAATGAATGCCCATAAGAAAAGAAATAACATGCTAAGATGACTTTCTCCAGGGAGATAATGGATGCACCTTATTTGGACAACTTCAGGATGTCCAAGGTCGATCTCTATGAGGGAGCCACAAACCCTCAATTTCATTTTGATAATTATTCTGCCATGATGCTCCTCTATTGATACAATGATGCTATTCTCTACAGAGCATTCCCCTCCACGCTGAAGGGACTAGGTTGACAGTGGTTTAATAATTTTCTAATCAACTCGATCCGGAGCTTTGATGAGTTAAGTGATCGTTTCTTTGATCATTTCCAAATTCAAGCTGCACCCAGGAAAGATTCCAATTACTTATTGACAATCAAACGGAAACCAGGTGAGTCCTTGAGGAAGTTCCTGGCCATATTTAACAACGAGGCATTGGAGATAAAAAATCTTAGTCCCGATGTGAGGATGACAACCCTATACGATGGGGTAACTGATCCTGATTTATTGAATTCATTGGCCAAAAGACCATCTGCTGATCTTAATAACTTGTGAGCTTGGTGTGACAAGTACACCATGGCTAATGTTGCTTTGCTTCTGAAGCAAGGCAAATAGAAGGCGATAGGAGAAAATAAAAGAACTGAGTCCTAAGTAGATGTAAAGACGTCTACACTATCACACCCCAATTCTGGATTAACCAGAATAGTGTGACGAACCGTCAATAAACCAACAGTTCAACTAGGATCTTTGTTAGGTAGTACCCACCATATCAACCACACACACATTCCACAGTAATAATAAGAGATAATAAACAAATAAGCGAAAGTCTTATAGATAATGAACTGAGTGTCTAACAATGATATAATAACTATTTAATCCAATTATTTTCCAAAAACTCAAGACATAGAGGTAAATAATCTGTTACATGTTCGGATAACCAAATATAGCTAAACTAATAAAAAATGCACTGGTTGCACTTGCTTGAAGGATCATGCGCATCTTCAACAACTTCTATGTCCATGGCCGCAACGTGTCTGTACATCGACGCATTTACATAATCTTCAACAGTAGGACCTGCATCATCAACTAAAACATTCAACGTCGAAAGGGTGAGTACACATTACAGCTCAGTGAGTAAAACAAAACAATGCAACAAATATATGCATGCATTCAATTCAATATCTTTGGTTTGGTTTTTAAGTTTGTAATATGCTATAGAAAGGTTTGGTGGCCCCCGCACCTCTATACTCAAGTGTGTGAATTCACCCAATGGATCAAACACCATTGCCATCCCACATGCACTCACCATGGAATAGAGATAGAGCTAAAGTATCCGGACATACACCGCCAACACTTCCCCTGATGCCCTACCCATACCAACACGTAAGCCCCTATTGGTGAGGGCTTGCAAACTGGGTTCGCAATTAACCAATCTAAATGTCATCCAGTGTATCCAAGGCCTCACCCCAGCATCCCTCAATACATCCACAGAGATAGAGCTAAGGCCCCCCGATAGAGTCAGAGACTACATGGTCCAAGACTACCTCCCCTAATGCCCTACGACGTAATAGTTTTGCTAAGGTAATGATGATACGATGATGTCAGTGGGCAAGACTTGAGTAGAAATAGAGCTAGAGTCTGGTGACCAGGTCAGAGACCACACTGCCACGTCCTCCCCCTGATGCCCCACTCGCATCCAATACACTAACAACACATACACAATCACATGCCTATTCTTATCATCATCAATCAACATGGTAGTAAATAGACAGAACTAAATATGCATGAGCAGTAATAACAATAATATTGGATGACATATGAGATGTACATTACAAGCATACAAACATAGCATCATTCATGGCATTGGACACATTCAAGTAAACAGTTTGTTATTATCTAATTAGTTTAGGTCTTGTTCCCTCACCTGTTAGCAAAACTCGATTTCCTTCCAAGCCTTGTAATTCTCTTTGAATCGATTTAATAACATAAAAGTTATATGAATTTATGTTAAGATTCATATGTAACATGTTACAGTAGTCGAAAATTGAAACAAAGCACTGATAGGTGTCTGATTGGTCCTATGGTCTCATACTGTGTTGACCTTACTGCCTATGGTCTTTACCCTATGGTCGCACCATATGCGATCGTACCTGCAAGCATATGGTTTCTGAATTCTTCCTGAATGCCTATGGTCGATACTTTGATCATGCTGGTCATGCTATGGTTGACCGTAGCTGTGACCTTGAGATTTTTGGTTACTACATTCAATCCGAGTCCTTCTTGGGTCAACTCTTCGACTTTTCAATTGGGTTTATCCTAATGATTATTCTAAGGCTAAGTTTCTTAGTTTTACCAACTAATTACTCTAACCTATTCTCCATGGTTTCCCATTGGATGCTTGCTTAGCAATTCCTATGGTTGCATTCTTACGTTGGGTTTGGTATCTCAATTTACATTAGTAACCTTTACTCCTAGTGTTTAAAGGCTACAGAGACAAGGTTCATACCTTACTTGTTGTAGAGAGTCTGTGGAACTCTTCTCTCAGTCTCGTCCTTAGTCTTCTTTTCTTCTCCTTCTTTTCTTTCTCTTTCCTTTTGTTTCTCTAGGGTTTACTAATGTTCTAAAAGAGTGAAAAAGGCTGAGGAATGTCCTTTATATAGAGAAAAATCCTCCATATAGAGTTCTCCAACATTAGGAAAGAAATCCTCCTCAAATTAAGAAAGTTTCCATCTCGGAGTCTGATCTGGGGTCTCACGGTCGATGGCCTACGGTCACAGAATCCATCGACCATAGGGTCAAAAACATCGACCATAGGGTCCTGAATCAGTGACCTTTGTTTCTTACCTTATGGTCGACCATACCTACCCAGGTATTTGACCATATGAATACTTTTGAGCATTTTTAACTCGATTCATACCTAGTTTTGTGATCTATCTTCACACGGTCGGTCCACTTGGTCCAGTAATGATGGGATGACCTGACACGACATGGTTAAACCAAGTTAGTGGAGTGCGGGTCTTACACACACATCCCGCCAAGAAAAAAAATTTGGAAAAGACGATTTTCTTGGTAAGTAGGTGACAAAAGTAGAGTTCAATTGGGATACCTTCACTTCTTTAAATTTACCCATGGTAGAGGTAATGTATGAGCTAAAAGGCACCCCTCTAGAGTTAAAGGATCCCCCAAAGTTGAAAGCAAGCCCAAAGCGTATATCGATAAAGAAATACTGCAAGTACCATCGTGACCATGGTCATGACATAGAACGATGCCAAGTACTCAGGTACGTAATTGAAGATTTAATTAAGCCTGGTCATGCTAAGGAATTTGTAGGTAAACCCAAGACTGAAGGTTGACAAGGAAAGCAAGTCACTGAGGACCAAGATGATATGGACCCTAAATACGGTCGCAAAGATAGAGATGACTCCGATGACGCTCCTGAGTCACCACACTGATGAAGATAAGTGTCACAAGGGGAGGCTGAGTTGGGTTAATCTTGAAGAAATCAATGACGAGTCAAACAATGGGACAATCACGGACTCGAGGGCACAACCTAACTCGGTGACATTATGGAACCCTGGGTGCTACTCAAGTTGAAGATGCAGTAGCCAAGTTGACAAGGAGGTTCTCAGTGTTTCACCCAGGCCAGAAGTCGGGGGCCCATGATGGGGGCCGAATATGAGCCCGAGGAAGTAATGGCCGACCTCATAGAAAGCTTCAAAAATCTCAGCCTCGAAGATTCAAAGTTGCCAAAACAATGTTTAAGTCATCGAAGAAGCATAAGTCCACCACTCAAATGTATTGGCACACCGGAGAAACAACATTGACTGCTAGTAAAGGAAAGCTGGAATTCCCACAGCGCACGGTTGATTATCCAGAGCATTATGCAAAGGTGATAATAGGAGGCCCCGCTGCTGGGAATACGTCTATTTGTAGCTGTGCCGCTTACGAAAAAGCATTTACATCACATCCTCATCCGTTGAACCCTATTATGCTGGAGATGTCATTACGTTTTCTGATGAAGATCTGATTGATATTAATGTCCCACATGAAGATGCAATTGTCATTAGGATGGTGATGGATAAAGTAAATGAAGTCGAAAGGGTTCTGGTCGGCGTTGGTAGTTCCACAGATATTTTGTACTACCATGCATTTAAGGCCATGAACCTCGACAAGGGATGACTATAGCTAGGGCTGCAATAGGGTTGGGTTTTCCAAAACCCTAACCCTAACCCAGCCCAACCCTTCCAGGTCAGAAAATGTACAACCCTAACCCTGACCCTTGCAGGGTTGGGCTAACCCGAACCTACCCTGATTGACCTTAACAGGGTTGGGTTGGGCTGGGTTAACCCAGATTAACTCTAATTCAGGATTGGATTGACCCTAAATGGCCCTAAAACATAAAACAAAGTGTCAAATAATGTACATATAACAATTATAACTTAAACATATAACAAACATAAATGTATTTAATAGTTAGATACATTGCTAGCTGCTGGTTTCATTAAGAAAGTTAAGTATCCATAGTGGGTTTCAAATGTAGTGATGGTGCCAAAGTCCAACTAAAAGTGATGAATTTGTATTGTCTACTCTGATCTGAATAAATTGATGAACACATTTTATGTGTGAATTTAGGGCATAAAATATGCATCTCTTATTCTATTTATGATGCTTTTCGGGTATTTAATATTGTTTTCATGTATGTAGGGTGTAGGTGAAAGAATGAAGAAGTTTGAGCTTAAAAAGATCATTTTATGCATTTTTGGTGATCCTGTCCAGTTAACTCACCCAGTCAACTCAGCAGCCGGGCATAGGGATGAATTTTATAAGGAGAGCCACGAATTTTGTTTATAAGATCAGTCTTGGACCAAGTCAAAGAGTAGCCCAATCTCATGTGAAAGATTCCATTCTCTTAAGAAAATATTCCTTACTTATTTGGAATCAAATTTACAAGATTGGCATGGCATGGAATAATGAAAAACTCCAATCGATTATGGAAGTTTTCAAGAAGAGATAATGATGCTAAAGATATGATGAGTTGGTGTAAGATTTTTTTTCTACTCAAGAGAATCGTCCACATACAATGAACCTACAAGATTGAAATTTGGTTACCAAATTATCTCCACAAAATCTCTTATAATCCAATTGTAAAGATTGATTGTGATTTGTACTCACTTGTATATATATGTGATGCTCAGTAATAGAAAAATCATCTAAGAATTCTATTGTAAGTTTTTTTTTTTTTAGTTTTGAAAATTTATGAGAGAGTTTGAGATTCTTAGTTTCTTCTTTTTAAGTTGTATTCTTCTTGCTTAAGTTTATTTTTATTTATTTATTTTTTAAGTTTTAATTTCAGATTTAGAACTCTGTAGTAGGGTAGATAAAAATAGGTTGTACCCCATTACTAATTTAATTTAGGAGAGAAGGCTCCCTTTGTAATCGTTTGCACATCACCTTGGAGTGACAACAAGACAAAGAGCAACGATAGAGGAATTTTCCAATGAAATAAGTTTTTCTTACATTCTTTTATTTTAATTTTGTTCCCTTCATGCAATAGATCTATGTTATTCTATGGTTAATATAGTAGTTTCATAAATCTTCATGCCGTTAGGAATTGGTAATTATCATTTTTGTAGCTTGATCAATTTTTATTTGAAGTAATTAGAGTGGTTAATTCATTCAAATCCGTTTGGTACACTTTGCCTTATTTGAGTCAGGATAATAGCGATTCTTCGCTGAGATCGACCCATTACTGCACGATACCGGGCACTTGCAGTTACATACACATTTAATTTACATCATATAAGGACTACTACCCTCCCCCTAGAATTGATAGGTTAATTGATGCGATAGCAGGCCATGAAATGTTATCTTCATGGATGCCTAATCTGGATACGATCAGATTAAAATGTATAAGCTAGATGAAATCAATACAGCCTTCATCACCAGTAGTGGGCTCTACTGCTACAATGCGATGTCTTTCGGCGTCAAGAACACAAGAGCGACTTATCAGAGGCTGGTCAACAAGGTATTCAAGAATTAGATCAGAAGAAATATGGAGGTTTATGTGGACGACTTCCTAGTCAAAAGCAAGAAGACAATCTACCATTTAGATGACATAAAAGAAGCATTTGAAGTCCTCCGCAGCTACCAGATGCAACTTAATCCCACTAAGTGTGCATTTAGAGTAGGTTCTGGCAAGTTTTTGGGCTTCATGGTGTCCAACAGGGGCATCGAAGCCAACCCGGTAAAGATTGATGCCATTATGAAAATGCTATCCCCCGAAAAACCAAAACAGGTCCAAAAACTGATAGGACGAATAGCTGCCTTAGGGAAATTCATGTCTAGATCGATAGATCGATGTCTACCATTCTTCAAGACACTGAAGGGGCCAAACATTTAGAATGGATAGAAGAATGTCAGAAGGCTTTCGATGAGTTAAAAATCTTTCTGACCTCATGTCCCCTACTTGCATAACCCGAAGATTGGTGATAAATTACAACTCTGCCTCACTTTTTCAACTACGACCATTAGCTCGGTACTGATAAAGGAGGTAGAAAAGGTTCAAAGGCCAATATACTACATCAGAAAAATATTACACAATGCAGAGACCAGATATCAGACGATTGAGAAATTAGCCCTCGCTTTGGTGACTGCAGCCCAGAAGCTACGACTGTAGTTCCAAGCCTACACTATTCTGGTGCTAACAGATAAACCTTTGAAGAAAATTCTAGCCTGGTTAGATATTTCTAGACGACTTGTGAATTGGGCAATAGAACTTGGTGAATTCAACACACAATTCCATCCAAGGACAACCACCAAAGCTCAAGTACTCACCGACTTCATGTTAGAAACCTCTGCAGAAGATAGCATTGACATAGACAAAACCCTTGTAGAGGAAGATATTTGGCAGAAATAGAAAAAATAAAAGTAGAACCTTCCCCAGCGTCGACTTTGTACGTGGATGGATCCTCGAACAATAAGCACTTGGGGGCCGGGCTAGTACTCACCAGTCCTGAGAACTTTAGAGTGCAAGTCGCACTCTTCGTTTTGATTTTCACTCTACAAACAATGTAGCAAAGTATGAAGCCCTCTTGGCCAGACTCAGACTGGCGAAGTTCTTGTTGGTGAAAGATTAGACTTCTATAGTTACTCACAAGTTGTCGTAAGACAGATCAAAGGAGAATATGAAGCTAAACAACCCCACATGCTGGCATACCTCAAAAAAGCAAAGTCGCAACTCGCTTTGTTTGAAGGCTACCAGATAAGCATTGTGAACAAAGAAAACAACACTGAAGCAGATGCCATGTCTCGACTTTTGGCAAAAGATCTCTTTGACTTTGACAAGTCAGTATACATCGAAGTCCTCAAATAGAAAAATATTGCTAAAGAAGTCGACGTACAACAAATTGACAGTGAGGTGAATTGGATAGATCCTATAAAGACTTACATTGAAACCGATGAACTGCCAGAAGATAGGTTTGAAAGATGCTGAGTTTAAGTGAAATTCTACTAATACATAGTTATGGATGGAAAGTTATATCATAAGTTACTCACCCGTCCTTTCTTGCTGTGCCTCACCTCGAAGAAAGCCCATGATGTAATGTGGGAAGTACACGAAGGGATATGTGACAATCACATAGGTGGCCGTGCCCTATACCAGAGGCTCTTACATCAAGGATATTATTGGCCAACAATGCTGGCTAACTGCATTGAGTTCGCAATAAACTGTGAAAAATGCCAAAAACACGCTACAGCCAGCCATCTACCCACAAACGAACTTCAATCCATTAGCAGTCCCCTACCGTTCGTGATGTGGGGACTGGACATTGTTGGCTTGATGCCGGGGGCTAGATCCTCCAAAAGATACGTCATCATCGCAGTAGGCTATTTTTCCAAATGGGCCGAAGCTGATGCAGTAGTGAAAACCAACACAGAGTGAATTGAAACTTTCCTCTGGACCAACGTCATATACCGTTATGGCATCCCAAAAATACTGGTAGCTAATAGTGGACCACAGTTTGATAAAGAACAGTTCAAAGCCTTTTGTAAAGGCTTTAACATCGATCATAGGTTTATGATAGTATATCACCTAGAGGCCAACAGCCAAGTGAAAGCCAAAAAAAAAACCATCTCCCGAGGAATAGCTCGGCAACTTGGTTTAGCCAAGGAAAAATGGGCTGATGAGTTACCGAGTGTCCTCTGGTCCTATTGCACTACAAGCCAAATGTCTACTGGGGAAACACCTTTCATGCTAGTGTATGGAGCAGAATCAGTCATACCTGTCGAAGTCACTCCTCTCACTCTTAGGATCTTTAACTACGACGAGATCCAGAATAATGAGTATCTGGGGGCTAACATAGACCTACTGGAGGAGGTTCGTGACAATGCTCTACTATAAATACGAGCATACCAATAGAGGGGAGCCAAGTACTACAACTCATGTGTCCGAGCTAGGCAATTCAAGGTCGGCGATTGGTGCTTCGCCGTACTGCTGTATCCAAACCTTCCTAGCAAGGAAAGTTATTATTGACTTGGGAAGGACCATATAGAGTTATCCGTGTGACGAGGCCAGAGACTTGCTACTTCGAAATGAGGAAGGGAAAATATATCCAGAAGCACTGACACTCAATAAATTTGTGAAAATTTTATCATTGATGTAATGGACATGAGGAAACTTTAATGAAATGTCTTGCATCCCAATCTTTTGCCTTGTGAAATTCTGAGTAAGCCGCTATAGCAATGACTTGTGGAACACTTGGGTTGTACGCCCGTAATCACCCCATAAGTCAATTACATAGCTACTTACCCATCTTAAGGGTTTGCACAACTCATTGATCAGTGACATGTGTGACGAGGGGTCTAACGACTGCCTATACTACTTAGATTCATGTTGCACACCACACACCAACTGTGAAATCAGAAAGAAAGGAATGTTCCAAAGTTCATGAAAATAAAGGCAAAAGGACATGCAAGCATGGCACGGAAAACAAAAGTTCTAAACATTTTCATTAAAGAAAAATTACGAGATTACAATCACAAAGTATAAGACAAGATGAAGAAATAGAAGAAAAATGTTTTGACTCATCGGACTCCTAAGAAGATGACACATCTCCAAATTTAGAAAAGTCCAAATTTGGGACCTTGGTCAGCACAAATTCACAAAACGAGTGGAATTTCTACTTGTAAGTCATCCTACCAATTTCTTCACGAAGGGAGGAAAATTTATCCCCTTCGTGGATCATTATTTTTAAATCTTTTGACCTCTTAAATTCATTCATGGAATTGTCAACCATCTAATAAAAGTACCTGTCTCGAACTCTCTTCTCCTTTGCCATTGAGGCCTTCTCCTCCGCCAACTTTACTTTTTCCTTCTCCAAAATGTTCGCTCTTCGCAAAGATCTCCAAGTTCTAGCCCTTTATGAGTTGATTTCACCTTTTGCTTGATTTTTCTCCTTGGCGAGTGCTTCCTCTGCTGCCTTTAGTTTCTGGTCAGTCTTTGTTGACCTGCCCTCTCAAATCCCATGGAAATTTCACGGCAATAGTTGGCAAGCTGCAGCCAAGAAAGAAGCCTAATCAAAGACTAAAAAGAAAATTATGGGTATATTTGAAGTCAAAACACTTACATTATAGAATGCCAAAGAAAGTTCACAGTTTAATTCTTTAAAAGTCCTCTCAGCAACTAGCTCCCGGTCCCTGGGGAGGCAGATTCCTCGAAAAAGTTCTCTAGTTACCCGAACATCGAATATACCCCTATCAGTAACCTTCACAGACCAATTTGGGACAAAAATCTCACCTTTGGCAGGCTTGTTTGACTCCTCAGGAGAGGATGCCAGTGTGGGGGACTCCCCAGGCAAGGTTGTTTGGGCTGCAGGTTCCTCTAGACAACCCATTAGGATGTCACTGTCGCTGGGAGAATCAACGATTTCTACTGTTGCAGCTTCACTGGTCTCACCCCTTGCTCGGACTAAAGATAATGACTACCTTTTCTATTTTGGAAAGGGCTCCTGTTCTTGCATCATCTTCCCTTTCAGATGTTGAGAAGCCCTAACAGCCCTATCTGAGGGTGGATGTGCTCCAGTGATATGGATTCCTGGAAATGATGCAATTTGAACCAAAATGAAGGTAAAGGGTTAATAGAGAATTTAAACACATCACAATGGAAAGTGATTTAAGGATATATTAAATTTACCAGGCGGGGATGAAACTCCTTCATCCACTTCCATCGAGTTCCCACCTACGTAAAAGTGTCACCTTCCTCTCTACCCCTCTCCTCTACACCTACATGAGGAGGTTGAGGCTAAACAAACTGACGAAAATCAGGCTTGGCGAATTCAGTATGAAACAATTGGAACTCACCTACTTGTTTCTCGGAAAGATCAAAAGATTCCAAATCATCATGGGATAACTCAGGTTTCTTGTTCAACATCTTCGCTTCATCATCATAAAAAAAACTCCACACGTTGCCTATAGGAAATGGGGTCCTGTGAAAAAGAATTACGCTAGTTCTGAAGGGATCCCCTCTGAGAACACAAAATCTTCGGGGCGTACATCCTCGTCTTAAAATAACACCATCCCATAGGAGCAGGAGAACTTGATTCTTTCTCCACATTCAGATTATACATTGCCCTAAATAAATTAACTGAAGGGGTATGGCCAAGGCACAAGAAAAAGTGCACAAAAGAAATCAAATGGCACCAAGAGTTCGGTTGCACTTGCTCAGGGGCAAGCTGATAATACTTCAGAATTGGAAAAATCTAATCTGAAAGAGGTAGGTGAACACCAGAACCAAACTTCTCTCTAAAAATGTAGATTTCATGAGGGCTCTCAGCATTGGGTGCTTTATCAACTTCAATCGCACTGCATTCTTATTCCCTAGGGATGGGATAAGTGGTCCTGAGGATGTTTACCTCCGCTTAACTTATAATGGAGCAATAACTATTGTAAGACCCACACACCACTAACCTGGTTTAACAGTATCATGCCAGGTCTTCCTATCATAGTCGGCTTGAGTGAACCAATCGTATGAAGAAACCACAAGACCAGGTAAGCAAGAATAGTAAAAAATAGTTAGTTTAGGTTGTGTGGTCGATTGTCAAAAGTTGTGTGGTCGACCAGTCAAATTTAGGAATGAGACCAGTCAAATAGAGATTGTGTGGTCGACACATTCAAATTTTTATGGTCGATGGATTTTGTGACCACGGAGTTGATTGATCAAACCCAAAATCGACTCCGTGTTTTGGAAACTTTCTAAAATTAAGGGGTCTCTTTCCTAACTAAGAGAGGACTCTATATGGAGGTTTTCCTTCTATATAGAGGACGTCCCTTTACTCTCTCTCACTCTTTTGGAGCAATAACAAACCTTAGAACAAAGAAAAAGAGAGGAGAGGAAGGAGAAAGGGACTTGGAGAGGAAGGCTTAGAGAAGGATTTGTAGAAGAGTGTGATGACAAAGATCGTAATCTTTTTTGGAAGTCGCCACCTAGATAAAGGTCTAGGACCTTAGAAATTTGAAATCTCAACCTAAGGTAAAACTTCGATTGACTCATGACCCTTAGATTGGATTTCTGGTCCATCAAAGATTGGGTAAGCGTCAGGTTACGATTATGGGAAGGGGTTAGGCACCCAAATCGCCCGATCGAAATCGGTCTTCTATACCTTTCCAGTGCTAGACTCTATCTATTAAACTGAATCAAACCAAGTGGTTTGATATCATTGAACCGAATTCGTATCCATCAGATTGTCTACGTATTATGAAATTATACCAAAAATCAGGTTCACCATCGTAGTTCAGGTGTGATTAAAGTTTATGATTGCAATTTATGCTTGTGCATGATTAAGTTCATTGTTCAAGTTGAAGTTTATGCTTGAAAGGATGAGAAACCCTATGAGTTAGGATCTGGATAGTCCATACGAACTGATAGATAGTCCTAGTGGATCTAAGAATCGAGAACCCTATCTGGGTTAAAATATGGATAACCCATTCTGGGTCGGAATATGGATAACCCTATTTGGGTAAAAATATGAATGGATATCCTAGTGGATCTATGGATAGTCCGAGTGACTAAGGTGTGGATTTGAATTTGGGATTATCCTAAATAGCCTACGTATCCTAGGGTTTGCCCTAGGAATCAAAATCCGTGTAGTTCGAAATTTGGTCAAAATGTGGATAGATATACTAGCGGATCTATGATAGTCCGAGTGGACTAAGGTACGGATCCGAATTTGGGATTCTCCCAAATGGCCTACGTATCCTAGGGTTTGCCCTAGGAATCAAAATCCACGTAGTTTGAAATGGATAACCCTATTTGGGTCAAAATATAGATAACCCTATTTGGGTCAAAAAGCGGATAAATATCCTAGTGGATCTATGGATAGTCCGAGTGGACTAAGGTATGGATCCAAATTTGGGTTTCTCCCAAATGGCCTATATATCTTATGATTGGCCCTAGGAATCAGAATCCGCGTAGTTCGAGTTGGACAACCTGTTCTAGGTTAGAATGTGAGAACCTGTTCTAGGTTTAAGGTTTAGAACCTATTCTAGGTTTAAGGTTTAGAACCTATTCTAGGTTTAGGATTGAGAACCTATTCTAGGTTTAGGATTTACTGAGAGGTGGAAATCATCCTGAGTTACCCTTTTCATACTGAATTCTAATTTTGGAAGGTTTAGCAAAGCATTCTCTTTCTTTATTAAGGTTTTTTATTATTTCCATTATGCTCTTCCCAAGAATGTGGGTGCCTAAATGCACGTCCCCACGCCTAATATGTTTGCTAGGTGTATGCATACATGGCAGTTCAACTAGGGTGTTGCATAAATTAAGTTATTGCCATAAATGGAATATTCTATCTAAGCATGGCATGTATGATATTTATGGTAACTATCACAACATATAGTAAGATTATGAAAATCTCCCTAATATGGCATGCATTGCAAATAAGACAAGAACCTAATCTGGCAAGATCTAATATGCTAATCTAAGCATGACAAGACCTAATATGGCAAGAAATCAGTATATACATCTATATATCAATATGACAAGTACCAAACTTAGAATGCAAAATATGGCATGAATCAACAAAAAAGGTAAGATCTTATATGCTATTTTCTAAGCATAGTAAGACTTAAAAATGGTAAGAAATTAATGTATGCATCTATATAACAATATGGTAAGTACCAAACATAGAATGCAAAATATGACATGATCATCCAAAAAGGTAAGATCTTATATGCTATTTTCTAAGCATAGTTGTAAGACCCGCACTCCGTAAACCCGGTCTAAACCTTGGTATTATGTCGTAGCAGGTCTTCCGATCATCACCGAGCCAGATGGGACGAGCGGATGACAAACAAGTACAAAATCGGATCAAAGACGGTCAAATAATCATTATTTTATGTTGACCGATCGATGGTACCGGTCTTGGTACCGGTCGACCGGTCAGCTCTACGCAGCTGACTACGGAGATCCGGAAATTGATCTCTGTGGGTCCCACTTTTCTGATTTTGAATCCTAAGATTTTCTTAATCCTAATAGGGTTACTAAACCCTAATTCTAGCCTATATAAACACCCTTAAACCTCCTCAAATCCTTTCAATTGTGTCTCACAAACCCTAGAGAAAAGAAGGAGGTTGGAAAGGAGAAGAAGCTAGGAAGAAGAAGAAGGTGCCGCCATTGCCGTTCGTCGACGCTCACTTTACACCAGATGACGGTAAGTGTTTAACCACTCTTCTTACCCTATGACTCTAGGATAGTTATAGGAGTGGATCAATACTATGCAAAGTAGTATTGTTCTAAAACCCTAAGTTAGTCGTCAAACCCTAGATTCAAGTTCCGAGATTATATACATTGAAACTAGACTTGAATGAGTTGGAGATAACTCTAACTCAAAGCTCAGATTTAAAATGGATAGGAGAAACCCTGGAAATCCATGGAGAATGATTGACGGTAGTCGAAAAACCCAAAGTATGGTCTTCCGGAGACATACCAGTCGACTATATCGATTGCACCCTGTGTGACCGGTATGTTGCCACCGGTACATTCCGGGGGGCTGGTCTGTGGGGACCGACTGACCATACCGGTCGCCAGTCTTCCCCACAGAGCTGCGACCGGTACATGCCACCGGCCAGCTCTGTAAGGGTATTTTGCTCTGTAAGGGTATTTTGTAACCTTGTTGGTTTCCGACCAACATGAAACCCTAAGAAAAATATTCTAATGAAACCCTAATAATATTGTAGGACTTTGTGACTTTCCGTTTGGATCTTGCGACGTGAGCAAGCTAACAAATGAGCGTCAGGTAAGGGAATCTAACCTAAACCTAAAAATTAATGGACGGTAAATCTTTGTTAATCACCTGAATATATATGATGTGATGTTTGTGCATATTCACATGCCATCCTTTACTTTCAGTTATTAGTATTGTTCATGCATGATAGGATGTGATTGTTAGGCATGTGATTATTTTCGTTGGTGTGTGGAGTGGGGCATGGGCCTGGGATCATTCCTCACACTGGCACCTTTTATAGTATTCTATCTTAACATGCTTGGTACGGGTGGGGCATCAGGGGAAGGTCATGGTACGGTGGTCTCCGATGTTGATGCTGGCCTGGCCATGGTAATGTGGCACTGTGGTCTCCGAGGTCGACGCTGGCTTGTCCACGATGCTTTAACTCTATCTCTATGCCGTAGGGAGTTATGTTGGGATAGGGTCTACCTGCGTTTTGTTCTATCCTAGTGGGTTAGTTGCGGATAGGGTATCAGGGGAGGTACGGGGATGCCTTAGCTCTTTCTCTATGCCGTAGACGGCTATGCTGGGATAGAGCCTACATTGATGACATATAGGATTGGTTAGTTGTGAGCCCAGTTTGCAAGCCCTGGCCAGTAGGGGCTTAGGTACTGGTATGGGTAGAGCATCAGGGGAGGTACGGGGATATCTTAGCTCTATCTTTATCCCATGATGGGTGCATGTGGGCCGATGGGGGTGTGATCCATGAGGTGCCACACACTCGTGTATAGAGGTGCGGGGGCCACCAAACCTTTCTATACCACATTGGAAACTTAAACCAGACCACAACATAAAATGATTGCTACTCATGCATAATATTGTGAAACTGTCTGATTATCTTACTGAGCTAAGTTGTGAGCTCACCCTTTGTATATATACATGTTTTAGAAGTTGATGCAGGTTACACAGTGGATGATTATATGAACGCTCCGGCGTATGGTGATGTTGCTGCTCTAGGTGTACAGGCAGGAGAGGATGAGCATGAAGCTTCATGCGAGTGCCATTTGTGCGTGTACCTTTGAATGGATTTTGGATTTATTTTCAATATTTTCGGTTGGATTAAAGAAATGTAATGATATTATATTTTACGTTTGAATTTGAATAAATGGATATTTTATTTACATTTATCAATAGATTCTCAGTTCATTTAATTTAAAGACTAACGCTGTATTATTTATATTTTGATTGTGGTTATGTGCAATGGTTTGGATGAGAGGACACAGTCTATTCGAGATCTTGGTGTGAACCGTTGGTTCAATGATGGTTCACTCACACCATTCTGGTTGGTTCAGAATTGGGGTGTGACAACTTGGTATCAGAGCGCTCGGGCTCTGTCCACAGACCATATTGCACTTAACTAAGTCGATGAACTGAGTTAGGAAGATTTAAAAATCTTAATACAAACACACCCTAAGCATTGTTTGATACCTGAGACTGATTAAGAAAGAGCATAATATACTGTATTAAATATATAATTTTAATGATACCCATGCACTAGTTAGGAAAATCATAAAAACATTCATTAACCATAAAGAGAATATCAAATGTTTCAACTATCAGCAAGTAGGTCATATCGTAAGGACCTGCACTCTAACTAGGAAGCAACCTCCCCAGCAAGGAAAAGTATTTACGGTCACCACTGAAGAGGCAGCCGCATCACCTGATGTGGTCAGTGGTATGACTCTATCCCTTACTATTTAGCTTACTATTTCATTGTGTGTGTGAGCATGTAGAACTAAGGGATAATAAAAATTTCAGGAATTGTAAATGTAGCTGGTATACCTGCCAGAGTACTACTTGACTCGGGGGCCATGCACTCCTTTGTTTCTATTTCTTTTGGGAAGTGAATGGAGTTACCGATCAAGCACTTGAACCCAAGCTTGACAGTTCGCTCTCCATTAGGAGTCGAAGTGGCTTTGATTGAATATTTTAGGCCGTGTACAGTTTGTATTAAGGGCCGAGACTTAAAAGCAAGTCTGGTACTACTCGAGATGGCAAACTTTGATGTCATCTTGGGAATGGATTGGCTAGGCAATCATTCAGCTATCCTATTATGTGGTGAAAGGAAGCTTGTGCTTACAGTTAAAAAGGAAAAGGAGTATAGCTTCACGGGGATCAAGTTACCTAGGAAGCGGAAGCTGATCCTCTCCGCCCTAAAAGCTAAGCGATGCTTAGAGAAATGGGGAGTGGGGTATCTAGTATCTGTAGTCGACATCATGGCAGAGTCACACAAGAAGGAAGATATAGATGTGGTTCGAGAGTTCCCAGATGTGTTTCCAGAGGAGCTCCCAGGTCTACCATCGGACAGGGCTACAGAGTTTGTGATAGACCTTATGCCAGGTTCGGCGCCGGTGTCTAAAGCACCATACTGGATGGCCCCTACCGAGTTAAAGGAGTTGAAGACCCAGTTACAAGAATTGTTGGATAAGGGTTTCATACGACCCAACATATCACCTTGGGGAGCACCTGTATTATTTGTCAAGAAGAAGGACGGAAGGGTACGGCTATGCATTGACTACCGTGAACTGAACAAGTTGACGATCAAGAATCGGTATCCTTTACCTAGAATCGATGATCTGTTCGATCAATTGCAGGGTGCAAAGGTTTTCTCGAAGATTGATCTCCGATCGGGGTATCACCAACTAAAGATCAAGGCCGGAGATATTCCGAAGACTGCTTTCAGGAGGAGGTATGGGCATTATGAGTTTCTAGTAATGTCATTCAGGTTGACCAACGCCACAGCGTCATTCATTGAACTAATGAACCGAGTGTTTCATGATATGTTGGACACTTCGGTCATCGTATTCATCGATGACATATTGGTCTACTCAAAGGACATGGAGGCTCATACAACACATTTGAGGGCAGCCCTACAATGGCTGAGACAGGAGAAGCTTTATGCTAAGTTCAAGAAATGCGAGTTTTGACTGAAGGAAGTGGCTTTCTTGGGTCATATAGTATCTGAAGATGGTATCAAGGTTGATCCATGTAAGATAGCTGCCATAGTAGGATGGGAAGCACCAAAATCTGTTGTGGATATTCGTAGTTTCCTTGGGTTGGCTGGTTATTATAGAAGATTCGTGGAAGATTACTCCAGGATCGCTGTTCCACTCCCCAAATTGACCGAGAAGGGGGAGAAATTCATATGGACAGATGAATGCGAGAAGTGTTTTCAGGCTTTGAAGTCAAGGCTAGTCTCTGCACCTATCTTGACCATCCCAGAACCAAGCGTACCGTTTACCTTATATACGGATGCTTCAGGGTTGGGTATTGGGTGTGTATTGATGCAAGGAGAATAGGTGATTAATTACGCATCAAGACAGTTAAAGGAGCATAAGAAGAACTATCCTACGCATGATTTGGAGCTAGCAGCAGTTATACATGCCATCAAGACTTGGAGGCACTACTTGTACGGTGAGAAGTTTCAGATTAAGTCAAATCACAAGAACTTAACTTATCTTTTCACTCAAAAGGATCTGAATATGAGACAGAGGAGATGGCAGGAGTTATTAAAAGATTATGATTGTGACATCCAGTATCATCTAGGTAAAGCAAATGTTGTGGCTGACGCCTTAAGAAGAAAGTGGGCATCGAAACCTGAGGCAGGACCAAGTACAAATGCTGCATTATGTGCCGCAGCCTCAAGTTCAATTAAAGGCGATGAAGAGTATATAATAGAGACTGCAGAAGATCCAGTTGAGCAAGGCTTAATTCATAAGTTCACCATGATGTTCACTGCTTTGAAGATCTCACCGGATCTAGTGGATGAAGTCAAGATAGCAATCCTACAGGATCCACATCTCAAGACAATGCAAGAAGACTTAGAGAAGGGTACGAGCAATCCAGACTTTACCTTGGATTCAGACAAGGTACTCAGGTATCATGGACGGTTATGTATACCTGAGAGTGAAGACTGCAATATCAGAGATCGAGTTATGACTGAAGCTCATTACACTCCATATTCGGTACATCCAGGAAGTATCAAAATGTACCATGATTTAAGAAGACTATATTGGTGGAGGGGTATGAAAGCAGATATAGATCGTTTCGTGTTCCAATGTCTGAATTGTCAACAAGTTAAAGTAGAAAGGCAGAGACCCGTAGGTTTGCCGCAACCGTTACCGAAACCTCCATGGAAGTGGGATTGCATTACTATTGATTTCGTTACTGGCCTACCTTTGACACCAAGGTCAGTGGATGCAGTTTGGGTAATAGTAGATCGACTCACCAAGACAGCTCGATTCATTGCGGTCAGACCTCAGTATACCGTGGAGAAGCTGGCCAAGTTATATGTTGATAATATAGTCAGACTTCATGGCATCCCAGAGAGTATAGTATCCGACAGAGATCCCCGTTTTACATCAAAGTTCTGGGAAGGATTACAGAAAGCTATGGGAACCAAGTTGAAGTTTAGTACAACTTTCCACCCTCAGACAGACGGGCAGTCAGAAAGGACTATTCAGATTTTAGAAGACATGCTCCGAGCTTGTGCATTAGACTTCAAGGGAGCATGGGACGAGAAGCTATCACTTATCAAGTTTGCTTATAACAATAGCTATCAGGTTACAATTCAGATGGCTCCATATGAAGCACTCTATGGGAAAAAGTGACGAACACCTCTGTTATGGAATGAGGTGGGAGAAAGAAGAATTGTAGGGCCAGAGTTCGTTGAAGAAACTTATCGAGTGATTGATCAAATCAAGGAGAGAGTAAAGACAGCTCAAGTTTGACAGAAGCACTATGCGGATCATCGACGTCGAGATTTGGAGTTTGCAGTGGGTGACAAAGTATTCTTGAAGATATCACCGGTGCGAGGTCTGAAACGATTTGGTAAGAAGGGGAAGCTATGCCCCAAGTATGTGGGACCATACGAGATATTGACCAGACGTGGTAATGTAGCATATCAATTGGCTCTACCACCATCTATGTCAAGTGTTCATGATGTGTTCCATGTATCATTATTGAAGAAGTATGTCAGAGACCCATCGCACATCTTGACCGCTGATCCTCCAGACTTGACTGAAGACTTAACCTTTGAGGTGGTTCCTGTGATGCTCTCAAGCCGAAAGGTACAACAACTTCGAAACAAGGATATTCATTATGTGAGAGTGCATTGGAAAAGCCAAGATGTCGAAGAAATTACTTGGGAAGAGGAGAGTGCGATGAGGAAGGAGTATCCTAACCTTTTTGATGATCAAGGTACGTTCAAATTTCGGGGCCGAAATTTCTTTTAAGGGTGGGGGAGTTGTGAGACCTACATGCAAATTTTGGGGACGAAATTTCTTTTAAGGGTGGGGGAGTTGTAAGACCCGCACTCCGTAAACCCGGTCTAAACCTTGGTTTTATGTCGTAGCAGGTCTTTCGATCATCACCGAGCCAGACGGGATGAGCGGATGACAAACAGGTATGAAATCGGATTAAAGACGGTCAAATAATCATTATTTTATTTTCACCGGTCGATGGTACCGGTCTTGGTACTGGTCGACCGGTCAGCTCTGCGCAACTGACTACGGAGATCTAGAAATTGATCTCTGTGGGTCCCACTTTCCTGATTTTGAATCCTAAGATTTTCCTAATCCTAATAGGGTTACTAAACCCTAATTCTAGCCTATATAAACACCCTTAAACCTCCTCAAATCCTTTCAATTGTCTCTCACAAACCCTAGAGAAAAGATGGAGGTTGGAAAGGAGAAGAAGCTAGGAAGAAGAAGAAGGTGCCGCCATTGCCGTTCGATGACGCTCACTTTACGCCAGTTGACGGTAAGTGTTTAACCACACTTCTTACCTATGACTCTAGGATAGTTATAGGAGTGGATCAATACCATGCAAAGTAGGTATTGATTTAAAACCCTAAGTTTTCCGTTAAACCCTAGATTCAAGTCTCGAGATGATATTCATTGAAACTAGACTTGAATGAGTTGGAGATAGCTCTAACTCAAAGCTCAGATTTAAAATGGATAGGAGAAACCCTGAAAATCCATGGAGAATGATCGACGGTAGTCGAAAAACCCAAAGTATGGTCTTCCGGAGACATACCGGTTGACTATACCGGTTGCACCCTGTGTGACCGGTATGTTGCCACCGGTACCTTCCGGGGGGCTGGTCTGTGGGGACCGACTGACCATACCGGTCGCCAGTCTTCCCCACAAAGCTGCGATCGGTACATGCCACCGGTCAGCTCTGTGAGGGTACTTTGTAACCTTGTTGGTTTCCGACCAACATGAAACCCTAAGGAAAATATTCTAATGAAACCCTAACAATATTGTAGGACTTTGTGACTTTTCGTTTGGATCTTGCGACTTGGAGCAAGCTAACAAACGAGCGTCAGGTAAGGGAATCTGACCTAAACCTAATAATTAATGGACGGTAAATCTTTGTTAATCACCTAAATATATATGATGTGATGTTTGTGCATATTCACATGCCATCCTTTACTTTCAGTTATTATTATTGTTCATGCATGATAGGATGTGATTGTTAGGCATGTAATTGTTTTCGTTGGTGTGTGGAGTGGGGCATGGGCCTGGGATCATTCCTGACACTGGCACCTTTTGTAGTATTCTATCTTAACATGCTTGGTACGGGTCGGGCATCAGGGGAAGGTCGTGGTACGGTGGTCTCCAATGTTGATGCTGGCCTGGCCATGGTGATGTGGCACTGTGGTCTCTGAGGTCGACGTTGGCTAGTCCACGATGCTTTAGCTCTATCTCTATGCCGTAGGGAGTTATGTTGGGATAGGGTCTACCTACGTTTTGCTCTATCCTAGTGGGTTAGTTGCGATAGGGTATCAGGGGAGGTACGGGGATGCCTTAGCTATATCTCTATGCCGTAGACGGCTATGCTGGGATAGAGCCTACATTGATGACATATAGGATTGGTTAGTTGCGAGCCCAGTTTGCAAGCCCTGGCCAGTAGGGGCTTAGGTACTGGTATGGGTAGAGCATCAGGGGAGGTATGGGGATATCTTAGCTCTACCTCTATCCCATGATGGGTGCATGTGGGCCGATGGGGGTGTGATCCATGAGGTGCCACACACTCGGGTATAGAGGTGCGGGGGCCACCAAACCTTTCTGTAGCACATTGCAAACTTAAACCAGACAACAACATAAAATGATTGTTACTCATGCATAATATTGTGAAACTGTCTGATTGTCTTACTGAGCTATGTTGTGAGCTCACCCTTTGTATATATACATGTTTTAGATGTTGATGTAGGTTACACAGTGGATGATTATATGAACGCTCTGGCGTATGGTGATGTTGCTGCTCTAGGTGTACAGGCAGGAGAGGACGAGCATGACGCTTCATGCGAGTGCCCTTTCTGCGTGTACCTTTAAACGGATTTTGGATTTATTTTCATTATTTTCGGTTGGATTAAAGAAATGTAATGATATTATATTTTATGTTTGAATTTGAATAATTGGATATTTTATTTACATTTATCAATAGATTCTCAGTTCATTTAATTTAAAGACTTCCGCTGTATTATTTATATTCTAATTGTGGTTATGTGCAATGGTTTGTATGAGAGGACACGGTCTATTCGAGATCCTGGTGTTAACCGTTGGTTCAGTGACGGTTCACTCACACCATTCTGGTTGGTTCAGAATTGAGGTGTGACAACTTGGTATCAGAGCGCTCGGGCTCTGTCCACAGACCATATTGCACTTAACTAAGTCGATGAACTGAGTTAGGAAAATTTAAAAATCTTAATACAAACACACCCTAAGCATTGTTTCATACCTGAGATTAATTGAGAAAGAGCATAATAAACTGTATTAAATATGGAATTTTAATGATATCCATGCACTAGTTAGGAAAACCATAAAAACCTTCATTAACCATAAAGAGAATATCAAATGTTTCAACTATCAGCAAGTGGGTCATATCGCAAGGACCTGCACTCTACCTAGGAAGCAACCTCCCCAGCAAGGAAAAGTATTTGCGGTCACCACCGAAGAGGCAGCCGCATCACTTGACGTGGTCACTGGTATGACTCTATCCCTTACTATTTAGCTTACTATTTCATTGTGTGTGTGAGCATGTAGAACTAAGGGATAATAAAAATTTCAGGAATTGTAAATGTAGCTGGTATACCTGCCAGAGTACTATTTGACTCTGGGGCCACACACTCCTTTGTTTCTATTTCTTTTGGGAAGCGAATGGAGTTACCAATCAAGCACTTGAACCCAAGCTTGATAGTTCGCTCTCCGTTAGGAGTCGAAGTGGCTTTGACTGAATATTTTGGGCCATGTACAGTTTGTATTGAGGGCCGAGACTTAGAAGCAAGTCTGGTACTACTCAAGATGGCAGACTTTGATGTCATCTTGGGAATGGATTGGCTAGGCCATCATTCAGCTATCCTATTATGTGGTGAAAGGAAGCTTGTGCTTACAGACAAAAAGGGAAGGGAGTATAGCTTCACTGGGATCAAGTTACCTAGGAAGCGGAAGCTGATCCTCTCCGCCCTAAAAGCTAAGCGATGCATAGAGAAAGGGGGAGTGGGGTATCTAGTATCTGTAGTCGATATCACGGCGGAGTCACACAAGATGGAAGATATAGATGTGGTTCGAGAGTTCCCAGATGTGTTTCCAGAGGAGCTCCCAGGTCTACCATCGGACAGGGCTACAGAGTTTGTGATAGACCTTATGCCAGGTTCGGCGCCGGTGTCTAATGCACCATACTGGATGGCCCCTACCGAGTTAAAGGAGTTGAAGACCCAGTTACAAGAATTATTGGATAAGGGTTTCATACGACCTAGCATATCACCTTGGGGAGCACCAGTACTATTTGTCAAGAAGAAGGACGGAAGGGTACGGCTATGCATTGACTACCGTGAACTTAACAAGTTGACGATCAAGAATCGGTATCCTTTGCCTAGAATCGATGATCTGTTCGATCAATTGCAGGGTGCAAAGGTTTTCTCGAAGATTGATCTCCGATCGGGGTATCACCAACTGAAGATCAAGGCCGGAGATATTCCGAAGACTGCTTTGAGGAGGAGGTATGGGCATTATGAGTTTCTAGTAATGTCATTCAGGTTGACCAACGCCCCAGCGTCATTCATGGAACTAATGAACCGAGTGTTTCATGATATGTTGGACACTTCGATCATTGTATTCATCGATCTCATACAACACATTTGAGGGCAGCCCTACAACGGCTGAGACAGGAGAAGCTTTATGCTAAGTTCAAGAAATGCGAGTTTTGGCTGAAGGAAGTGGCTTTCTTGGGTCATGTAGTATCTGAAGACGGTATCAGGGTTGATTCAAGTAAGATAGCTACCATAGTAGGATGGGAAGCACCAAAATCTGTTGCGGATATTCGTAGTTTCCTTGGGTTGGCTGGTTATTATAGAAGATTCGTGAAAGATTACTCTAGGATCACTGTTCCACTCACCAGATTGACCAGGAAGGGGGAGAAATTCATTTGGACAGATGAATGCGAGAAGTGTTTTCAGACTTTGAAGTCAAGGCTAGTCTCTGCACCTATCTTGACCATCCCAGAACCAAGCGTACCGTTTACCTTATATACGGATGCTTCAGGATTGGGTATTGGGTGTGTATTGATGCAAGGAGAATAGGTGATTACTTACGCATAAAGACAGTTAAAGGAGCATATGAAGAACTATCCTATGCATGATTTGGAGCTAGCAGCAGTTATACATGCCATCAAGACTTGGAGGCACTACTTGTACGGTGAGAAGTTTCAGATTAAGTCAGATCACAAGAGCTTAAGTTATCTTTTCACTCAAAAGGATCTGAATATGAGACAGAGGAGATGGCTGGAGTTATTAAAAGATTATGATTGTGACATCCAGTATCATCCGGGTAAAGCAAATGTTGTGGCTAATGCCTTAAGCAGAAAGTGGGCATCGAAACCTGAGGCAAGACCAAGTACAAATGCTGCATTATGTGCCGTAGCCTCAAGTTCAATTAAAGGCGATGAAGAGTATATAATAGAGACTACAGAAGATCCAGTTGAGCATGGCTTAATTCATAAGTTCACCATGATGTTCACAGCTTTGAAGATCTCACCGGATCTAGTGGATGAAGTCAAGATAGCAATCCTACAGGATCCACATCTCAAGACAGTGCAAGAAGACTTAGAGAAGGGTACGAGCAATCCTGACTTTACCTTGGATTCAGACAAGGTACTCAGGTATCATGGACGGTTATGTATACCTGAGAGTGAAGACTGCAATATCAGAGATCGAGTTATGACTGAAGCTCATTACACTCCATATTCGGTACATCCAGGAAGTACCAAAATGTACCATGATTTAAGAAGACTATATTGGTGGAGGGGTATGAAAGCAGATATAGCTCGTTTCGTGTTCCAATGTCTGAATTGTCAACAAGTTAAAGCAGAAAGGCAGAGACCCGCAGGTTTACTGCAACCATTACCGAAACCTGCATGGAAGTTGGATTGCATTACTATGGATTTCGTCACTGGCCTACCATTGACACCAAGGTCAGTGGATGCAGTTTGGGTAATAGTAGATCGACTCACTAAGACAGCTCCATTCGTTGTGGTCAGACCTCAGTATACCATGGAGAAGCTGGCCAAGTTATATGTTGATAATATAGTCAGACTTCATGGCGTCCCAGAGAGTATAGTATCTGACAGAGATCCCTGTTTTACATCAAAGTTCTGGGAAGGATTACCAAAAGCTATGGGAACCAAGTTGAAGTTTAGTACAGCTTTCCACTCTCAGACAGGCGGGCAGTCAGAAAGGACTATAAAGATTTTAGAAGATATGCTCCGAGCTTGTGCATTAGACTTCAAGGGAGCTTGGGACGAGAAGCTATCACTTATCGAGTTTGCTTATAACAATAGCTATTAGGCTACAATTCAGATGGCTCCATATGAAGCACTCTATGGGAAAAAGTGTCGAACACCTCTGTTATGGAATGAGGTGGGAGAAAGAAGAATTGTAGGGCCAGAGTTCGTTGAAGAAACTTGTCGAGTGATTGATCAAATCAAGGAGAGAGTAAAGACAACTCAAGTTCGACAGAAGCACTATGCGGATAATCGACGTCGAGATCTGGAGTTTGCTGTGGGTGATAAAGTATTCTTGAAGATATCACTGGTGCGAGGTCTGAAACGGTTTGGTAAGAAGGGGAAGCTATGCCCCAAGTATGTAGGACCATATGAGATATTGACCAGAAGTGGTAATGTAGCATATCAATTGGCTCTACCACCATCTATGTCAAGTGTTCATGATGTGTTCCATGTATCATTATTGAAGAAGTATGTCAGAGACCCATCGCACATCTTGACTGTTGATCCTCCAGACTTGACTGAAGACTTAACCTTTGAGGTGGTACCTGTGATGCTCTCAAGCCGAAAGGTACAGCAACTTCAAAACAAGGATATTCATTATGTGAGAGTGCATTGGAAAAGCCAAGATGTCGAAGAAATTACTTGGGAAGAGGAGAGCGCGATGAGGAAGGAGTATCCTAACCTTTTCGACGATCAAGGTACGTTCAAATTTCGGGGCCGAAATTTCTTTTAAGGGTGGGGGAGTTGTGAGACCTACATGCAAATTTCGGGGACGAAATTTCTTTTAAGGGTGGGGGAGTTGTAAGACCCGCACTCCGTAAACCCGGTCTAAACCTTGGTTTTATGTCATAGCAGGTCTTCCGATCATCATCGAGCCAGACGGGACGAGCGGATGACAAACAGGTACGAAATCGGATCAATGACGGTCAAATAATCATTATTTTATGTTGACCGGTCGATGGTACCGGTCTTGGTACCGATCGATCAGTCAGCTCTGCGCAACTGACTACGGAGATCCGGAAATTGATCTCTATGGGTCCCACTTTCCTGATTTTGAATCCTAAGATTTTCCTAATCCTAATAGGGTTACTAAACCTTAATTCTAGCCTATATAAACACCCTTAAACCTCCTCAAATCCTTTCAATTGTCTCTCACAAATCCTAGAGAAAAGAAGGAGGTTGGAAAGGAGAAGAAGCTAGGAAGAAGAAGAAGGTGCCGCCATTGCCGTTCGACAACGCTCACTTTACGCCAGTTGACGATAAGTGTTTAACCACTATTCTTACCAATGACTCTAGGATAGCTATAGGAGTGGATCAATACCATGCAAAGTAGGTATTGATCTAAAATCCTAAGTTTGCCGTCAAACCCTAGATTCAAGTCTCGAGATGATATTCATCGAAACTAGACTTGAATGAGTTGGAGATAACTCTAACTCAAAGCTCAGATTTAAAATGGATAGGAGAAACCCTGAAAATCCTTGGAGAATGATCGACGGTAGTCGAAAAACCCAAAGTATGGTCTTCCGGAGACATACCGGTCGACTATACCGGTTGCACCCCGTGTGACCAGTATGTTGCCACCGGTACCTTCCGGGGGGCTGGTCTGTGGGGTCTGGCTGACCATACCGGTCGGCAGTCTTCCACACAGAGCTGCGACCGGTACATGCCACCGGTCAGCTCTGTGAGGGTATTTTGTAACCTTGTTGGTTTCCGACCAACATGAAACCCTAAGAAAAATATTCTAATGAAACCCTAATAATATTGTAGGACTTTGTGACTTTTCGTTTGGATCTTGCGACGTAGAGCAAGCTAACAAACGAGCGTTAGGTAAGGGAATCTGACCTAAACCTAATAATTAATGGACAATAAATCTTTGTTAATCACCTGAATATATATGATGTGATGTTTGTGCATATTCACATGCCATCCTTTACTTTCAGTTATTATTATTGTTCATGCATGATAGGATGTGATTGTTAGGCATGTGATTATTTTCGTTGGTGTATGGAGTGGGGCATGGGCCTGGGATCATTCCTCACACTGACACCTTTTGTAGTATTCTATCTTAACATGCTTGGTACGGGTGGGGAATCAGGGGAAGGTCGTGGTACGGTGGTCTCCGATGTTGATGCTGGCCTGGCCATGGTGATGTGGCACTGTGGTCTCCAAGGTCGACGCTGGCTTGTCCACGATGCTTTAGCTCTATCTCTATGCCATAGGGAGTTATGTTGGGATAGGGTCTACCTGCGTTTTGTTCTATCCTAGTGGGTTAATTGCGGATAGGGTATCAGGGGAGGTACGGGGATTCCTTAGCTCTATCCCTATGCCGTAGACGGCTATGCTGGGATAGAGCCTACATTGATGACATATAGGATTGGTTAGTTGCGAGCCCAGTTTGCAAGCCCTGGCCAGTAGGGGCTTAGGTAGGTACTGGTATGGGTAGAGCATCAGGGGAGGTACGGGGATATCTTTGCTCTATCTCTATCCCATGATGGGGGCATGTGGGCTGATGGGGGTGTGATCCATGAGGTGCCACACACTCGTGTATAGAGGTGCGGGGGCCACCAAACCTTTCTATAGCACATTGCAAACTTAAACCAGACCACAACATAAAATAATTGTTACTCATGGATAATATTGTGAAACTGTCTGATTGTCTTACTGAGCTAAGTTGTGAGCTCACCCTTTGTATATATACATGTTTTAGATGTTGATGCAGGTCACACAATGGATGATTATATGAACGCTCCGGCGTATGGTGATGTTGCTGCTCTGGGTGTACAGGCAGGAGAGGACGAGCATGACGCTTCATGCGAGTGCCCTTTCTGCGTGTACCTTTGAACGGATTTTGGATTTATTTTCATTATTTTCGGTTGGATTAAATAAATGTAATGATATTATATTTTATGTTTGAATTTGAATAATTGGATATTTTATTTACATTTATCAATAGATTCTCAGTTCATTTAATTTAAAGACTTCCGCTGTATTATTTATATTCTGATTGTGGTTATGTGCAATGGTTTGTATGAGAGGACACGGTCTATTCGAGATCCTGATGTGAACCGTTGGTTTAATGACGGTTCACTCACACCATTCTGGTTGGTTCAGAATTGGGGTGTGACAATAGTAAGACTTAGAAATGGTAATTATTAAGATTTTGCTAAATATGGTAAAAATCTATTTATTCTACCAAATATAGAAACACATGGAATATGGTAAACATGGTTGTGCATAATCCAAATAAAGCATATGAATGCTCTAAAAATAACTATTTATCCAAATATGGTAGAATTTACTCAAACAACCAATTGTATGTTACAATGAATGAGACATCAATGAAATTTTTTTTTTTGGAAAGTGCAAAATTATTGAAAACATATGTTCAATGTTCTTTGAAAAATTGTAATTTTTATGAAGACATTTGGAGATATTAATGACTCAAAACTATCAAAATTATGACACAAAATTGTGACACAAGGTTTCAAATAATGGACAAAATATGAATTGCTTTCAGATTCTGTCACATTACACAAGAATGACCATAAGTAGGTCTTCTGTAATTCAAATCAAGCTCAACTGTTTTTCACAGAAAGATGACTCAATATGTCATATTTCATATGAAGGAGTTGTATCCCAACAGAGAGCAAAAATAGGTCAAAGATATGCCCTAAAACCGGACATGTGCACTGGTCAATTCTGTTCTAGATTTTTGACCAGTTGCACCATAAATTTCAAATTAAATCCTATACTTAATAAAAATTAAATCCAGACATATGTACATATAGATAACTGTCTGATATAAAATATCATCAAGAAAAATAAGTGAAAACAGTATATTTTCATTGTGAAAAATGATCATTTTCAATCATGCAAATCAGTACATCCTGACATATTCAAAATCAAAGTACTATGCACTTAAACATCGATATAAATTCAATAAAAAATCAAAAAAATATGAAACTAGTGCCATTTTTTAGAATACTTTCATATATAAATTGTTCATATGAAGTTGATTTCCAGATTATGTCCATAAGACCCTTGTCTAGAAACTTTCTGATGGAGGATTTGCATTATATCCGAGTAAAATAGCAATGTCAAAGATGAATTGTTTGATATACTTTCCCAATTCCAAATGAAGCAAAAATTTTACGGTAGTATTATAACATATTTGAGAGACTCTCATAAAAATTTTGGTTCCAAAATCTAAGAAAAACTACATGTGATGAACGTCCTAAATTTAAATTCTAAATCTGAAAATTTCAGATTAGAAAACCACTTTATGAAACTTGTCAAAAACATCAAACATCATCATATAGCATTCAAAACTTCATCATAGAGTAGTTTAGACAAATCATCAATCATAAAAAAATACTAGACATAAGCATCCTAATATTAATATGCATGCAATAGAGCATTCTTGATCGAGATTTAATGGAAATAAGCTTTTTTTCATGCAAAATCAATATTCAAGCATTCTAAAGACCTCTAAATTTGTTTAGGGTACTAACCTTGTGCTCGAATCGAGTGAAACCATCGATGTAGGATGTCTGGAGATCGTATCAAGCTCTTTGAATGTGAATCTTCCTGCTCCTTTTCTCTGCTTCTCTCTCTTCTTTCTCTCTTTTCTTCTTCTCTTTTTTTTTCTTTTCTCTTCTCTTTTCTTTCTTTTCTCTTCTTCTTCTTTCTTTCTTTCTCCCTCTCTCACATTTTCTCTCTTATCCACGTTCTCTCACTAAAGGAATTAAAGGTTTAACTACAAGAGTTATTAGACTAGGGATTTATCCAACTTAGTATATCGCCTTGGGGAGCGCCAGTGTTATTCGTCAAGAAGAAGGGCGGTAGTGTTCGACTATGTATAAACTATCGGGAACTGAATAAGCTCATAATCAATAATTGATATCCCATACCTTAGATCGATGATTTATTTGATCAGTTGCAAGGAGCGAAGGTATTTTCCAAGATCGATCTTCGGTTGGGGTATCATCTGTAAGACCCGCCCTCTACTAACTTGGTCTAACCATGTCGTGCGAGGTCTTTCCATCATTCCTGGACCAAGTGGACCGAGCGTGTGAAGATAAATCACAACCAGGTATGAGAATCATGTTAAAAACACTGAAAACATACCTAAGGTCACATACCTGGGTAGGTATGTTCGACCATAAGGAAGGAAACAGAAATCTAAAATCCAAAATCCCACGATCGATGATTTCGACCCTATGGTCAACAGTTTATGCGACCATACGATTAACTGTGAGACTCCAGATCAGACTCTAAGTTTTGGAAACTTTACTAAATTAAGGGATTGCTTTCCCAATTGAAAGAGTACTCTATATGGAGAGTTGTCCTCTATACAAAGGACGTCCCTCAGCCATTTTTTACTCTTTTAGAACGTTAGTAAACCCTAGAGAAAGAGAATGGAAGAGAAGGAAGAGAAGGAGAAGAAGGACAAGCTAAGGAAATGAATTTGCTGAGAAGAGATTGACTCTTTATTACAGGCAAAGGTATGAGCCTAATCTCTAAAGATGTTAATTCTATGGACTTAGGATCTATAGAGGATTGGAAATATCAACCTATTGTGATCCATGTGATTTACTTGAAAAAATCCCCAGGAAATCCATGAAAAGTGAATTTGATGATTAGGGTTGATAAGAATCTAGTAATGATGGCCATATGATGATCTTAGAATAAACCCCATTGAAGAACAGAAGAATTGATCTAGGATGAACTCGAATTGCATGTAGACTATGACCAGAAATCTCAAGGTCGCAGCTACGATCGACCATAGTATGACCAGCATGACCAGAGGATCGACCATAGACATTCGGTAAGATTTCATAAACTATATGGTCGTAGCTATAGTCGCACCATAAGCGACCGTAGGGTATTGACCATAGGCAGCAAGGTCGATACAATATGAAACCATAGGACCAATCAGACACCTATCAGTGCTCTATTTCAATTTCCAACTACTGTAACATGTCACATATGAACTCTACTTAAATTCATATAACTTTTAGGTTGTTAAATCAATTCAAAGATAATTTCAAAGCTTAAAAAGAGATTGAGTATTGCTAACAGGTGAGGGAACAAGACCTAAACTAATTGGATAATAACAAACTGTTTATTTTTATTGAGTCCAATACCATGATTGATTCTATGCTTGTATGAATTTCACATGTCATCCAATATTCCTGTTATTACTGCTCATGCATAATTAATTTTATTTATTTATAACATGATGATGATGATGATGATGCTAGGAATAGGCATGTAAATGTATGTGTGTGGTTGGTGTGTTGGATGTGAGTGGAGCATCATGGGGAGGACGTGGCATGGTGGTCTATGACCTTGTTAGCAGACTCTAACTCTATCTCTACTCAATTTTTGCTCACTAACATCATCGTATCACCATTACCTTAGCAGAACTATTATGTCGTAGGGCATCAGGGGAGGTGGTCTCAGACTGTGTGGTCTCTGACTCTTTCGGGGGGCCTTAGCTCTATCCCCATGGACGTATTGAGGGATGCTAGGATAAGGCCTTGGATACACTGTTTGGCATTAGGATTGGTTAGTTGCGAGCCCAGTTTGTAAGCCCTCGCCAATAGGGGCTTACGTGTTTGGTATGGATAGGGCATCAGGGAAATTGGTGGTATTTGATTCAGACACTTTAGCTCTATCTCTATTCCATGGTGGGTGCATGTAGGACGACAATGGTGTTTGATCCATTGGGCGGATTTACTCACTCATGTATAAAGGTGCGGCGGCTACCAAAACCTTTCTTTAGCATATTGCAAACTTAAAAACTATACCAAATATATGAATTGAATGCATGCATATGTTTGTTGTATTGTTTTGTTTGCTCACTGAGCCATGATGTGTGCTCTTCCTTTCGACGTCGAATAATTTTAGTTGATGATGGAGGTCCTACCGTTGAAGAATATATGAATGCGCTGACGTATGGTCACTTTGCTGCGATGGAAGTAGGAGCTGAAGACGATGTGCATGATTTATCATGCGAGTGCAACCAATGTGTTTTTGCTTAAGTTTAATTTGAACATCAGATATGTAATTGATTATTTATTTTTATGCCTTGTGGTTTGGAGATAATTGGATTAAATACATATTTATCATTGTTAGACTCTCAGTTCATTATCTATAAGACTTCCACTTATTTGTTTATTACTTCTGATTATTAATGTGGAATGTGTGTAATTTGATATGTAGGTACGACCTATACGAGATCCTGGCTGAACTGTTGGTTTATTGGCGGTTCATCACACCATTCTAGTTAGACCAGAATTGGGGTGTGACAATTTGGTATCAGAGCATCTCAGGTTCTACCCATTGACCTAACTACTTCCACATGAGTCATGAACAGAGTTAGAATAAAATTAAAAGCTATAATAAGAACACACCATAAGCACCTGTGTTGTATGAGACATAAACTAAGAAAAAGAATAATGCACATATGTAAATGGGAAATCAATTATATATATATATATATATATATATATATATATATATATATATCCAAATGGGAGTAAGACAAGACAGATATAAATGTCAATCATGGACCTGGAGGTGCGTCACGATCTCTATCATAGTCCTCAACATATACTCACGCAAGCCTGGCCACCTGAGTCTGAGTCGCTCGGAGGCTAGCTATCAAATCTGCTACCCACTGGTCTGTAGAGCGCTAGGCATCTAGAAGCTCTCCTACTCTCCAATCAGTCCAGTGCTGATCCTCCCGAATCTCACATAACAGCCCCATCATGTCATCTGGTGGTGGGCGTGAAGGGCCATTTGAATGAGAAGCCTAAGAAGGGCCAGCTCTAGTAGAATGCTGTGGTGATGGAGGAGTGATGGCATCCACATCCATGTACATCCGATCATCATCCTCCTTTTTATCACTCTCATGTGCCTCTGCTACTGTCACCTCTGCATCTACTATGGCTACCTGAGTGTGAGGACGTCTCATAGCTTTCCTTTTGTCATCACTGACTTATATATCTCTCATGCCTATCCTACTGATGGCCTCCCAATCAAGGTGAGTTGAGAAGGTGTCCTCAAGGATCCTCTTATCCACTAGGTCCACCTGTAGACTAGCGAGCAAGGAGGAGATCAGGCGCCCATAGGGCAAGTTACCTCTCGAGTCAGGAAAGGTAGCTCTGTACATTGTCTGAAGAATGATATGGGAGGTAGACTGATTGCCTATTATAGATACAGTACAACAGGTACTGAGTCAGCTGTGAGACCATCTTGTAGTGTCCACCCTAGGGAATAAGATTATGCTGGATAATCTTACAGTAGACCCATGGCACTGGATGTAGGTTGACTACTTTCATCTCCCAGCAGTTATCCCGAAGAATCTAGTTATCTATTTTTGCACGCACCTGTGTAGATAGAAACTGTGGCTCCCTGGGTGCACAATAAACCAACTGACCATCATTGGAAATGCCTAGGAGATCAACCAACTCTTGACAATTGAAAGAGACCGGAACCCCTTGCACCCAGCTGGTGATCCAAAGCTCTCTACCCCTGTCAACATCTTCTAGGTCACCCTCTACCTGTAGGTGATAGTAGAACTGCTTGACCAAGTTCGGGCGAGTATAAGCCTCGTACAAAATCACTGGAAGCCAAATCACCAAATGCCCCCACCACATCAAACAACGCTAAATGGGCTAAGTTCACACACCGATCCCCTTCCACTTTCTTCCAGTCAAACCAAGGATATCGCACCTCTGCTTCAACAGACCTGAGGTATCGTGGGTCATGAACTTGAGGAACCTTAGTGCGAACCATGATAACTGCAAGAAAAGAAAATAAGAAAAACGAGTTAGATAAATTTGAAAATTTGACAGCATAGCGACGTAAAATAGGAAAAAGCCTCACTTTTCACCCAAACATTTGGACAGGAGGACTTACATAGGTCCTATACCATCCTGCATGGCTCATACAATCATAAATTTAAACTAGGTAGGTCAAATTTTAAGAAATTTTGACAATTGGGAAAAACCCCAAAATTTAGGTCAAAAATGGAAATTTTCAAGTTCCTACGATTAGAAAAATATTAATTTGAAGAAAACCCTAAAAATGGAGAAAAACCTAGGTATGAAAGCTTAAAAAGGAGAAAGAATAGAGGACATACCTTGAGAAATGGAGTGACGGTTGTTGATCGATGGAAAAATCACCAAGTTCATATGGTCGACACTGTAGCAACTCACTGGTGGTGAGTTGAGTAGAGACCATAGGAGGAAGAAGGAGAATGAGAGGGGAAAATCTTGAAAAACAGGTGTAAAGACCTGATCTTGAACCATACGGTCGCACAATTCAACCAAAACATGCGACCGTATGATCGACCATAGGGTCTCGGTATGTTTTCATGATTCTGAAGGTCGCACCTATGGTCGCACAACATGCGACCATTGGCCATCGACCGTATGACTGACTATTGTCTGCATTTTGATTATGTTTAAACTTTTGCCTATTAATCTTTTTTCTTTTCTAGCCTTCCATTGTGAGACTAACCCAATACCACCACTCTATTTTGCCTCACATGTATAGCCTTTCCAAGTACCATTCAACCAAGAGTTTAAATGGCTGGACGCAGAATAAGTAGAAGGAAACAGAATGCAAACCCATCTCCACCACCTATGGAGACCAATGACAATGAAGGTCAGTAAGGACATGAAAGAAATATTAGAGCTCAAAATGCCGTACCTCAGAATGTTCACACCCTAGGCAACCCAACCAACTTACCTGCACCACCTATGCATTTGGCTACTGCGGTGATGAATTTGGCACAACAAATGCAGCATATACAGCAAATGCAAGCCAACATGCAAGCTGCTATGGGAAGTGCTTTTTCAGCTGCAAACTCAACATCTCTACCTACAGGACAAGCTAGTACGGCACCTGGTGTAGCAATATTGTACCCCAAGCATTGCAAACACTAGCAGTACAAGGCCAAGTGTAAAACCCTGAAGCACCGCAAGGTGGGTATAACCAAGGTAATTACCAGTACCAATCGCCTATATATGGGGCATATGCATAGTATTAGCTTGATCACTCCAGACTGATTGAGCATTTCCTAAAGTTGAAGTCGAAGGAATTCACAGGTAAACCATCAGATCCATTGTAGCCAGCTCACTAGATCGATAAGATGGAAAGAAACTTTATGATGATGACTATAAATGAAGAAGAGAAGGTATTATGTGCCCCGTTTATGTTGAAAGGTGACGCACACCACTGATGGAAATCAACTAGAAGTTACCTGTTAACAAAGCACACCCAACTGACATGGGTTATATATATAAAGAAGCTTTCTTCAGAAGGTATTTTCCAAGGAGTTTCAGAGATCAAATAGAAAATGAGTTTTTGAGTCTGTATCAGGGACAGATGATAGTAGATTCTTATTAGCAGCATTTTGAGGAACTATTCATCTTTGCTTCCTCTAGCATGCAGGAAAAAGATACCAAAACCCGAAGGTTCGTCATGGGACTTAGGGGAAGCATCCATGAGCATGTATTGGGATTGGAAAAGAAAATATATAACGAAGCTGTAAAGATTGCTCGAGTACTGGAATTGAGCTAGAGGGAAAGTTATTTTGCTCAGAACAGGGGCATTAAAATGCCTAATGGAAACATATATAACATAGGGAACACCAAGACATTCAAACCCTTTTGTACTTAAGGCTTTAATGCTGCAGCCAAGACTACCCCAACAGCTCAACCTCAACAAAAGCAAAGTAGTGCTGGAGTTAAATGCTTCAACTGTGATCGTGTAGGACATTATTCAAGGGAGTGTCCTTAGCCAGGGAAGCAGTTACAGCAAGGAAAAGCTTATGCAATTACTTCTGAGGATGCTGCCACATCGCCTGATGTGATCACAGGTATGACCTTAATTTTTCATTTTGTACTAACTTATGTGAGCATGTAGACTAAGTTAAATCAAATCACAGGTATCGTACCTATTAATGGCTTACCCACCAGAGTACTATTTGACTCTGGGGCTACTCATTCTTTTAAATCTGTGTCGTTTGGAAAAAAGTTAAATCTACCCCTCAGACCTTTAGACTACAATCTGATTGTACGATCACCTATGGGATTAGAAGTGAAACTAGACAAAGGTTATGGACCATGTCTAGTTCTTATCGACAAGAAGATTTTGGATTCAACCTTAATTTAACTTGAGATGGCAAACTTTGACGTTATCTTGGGAATGGATTGGTTAGCTCGGCACTCCGCAAACCTATTATGTGCAAAAAAGAAACTGACATTTAAAGACAAGGAAGGAGCAGATTTTAGTTTTGTGGGAACCAAACTTCCCCGTAAAAGAAAACTCATTCTCTCTGCATTAAAGGCTAGAAAATGCCTTAAGAAAGAAGGAATTGGGTATCTAGTATCCGTGGTCGACCTCACCAAGGAAGCACCACGAATGGAGGATATTGAAGTTGTGCATGAATTTTCGGATGTATTTTCTGAGGAACTACCAGGACTACCACCTGACCGAGCGATAGAGTTCATTATAGATCTTACACCCAGAGCCATGCCAGTATCTAAAGCACCCTATCGAATGGCTCTTGCTGAACTGATGGAACTGAAGGTACAATTACAGGAATTACTGAACAAGGGTTATATTAGACTCAATATATCACCATGGGGAGTGCTAGTATTATTCGTGAAAAAGCAGGGCGATAGCATTCGACTGTGTATAGATTATCAGGAATTTAATAAGCTTACAATCAAGAATCGATACTCATTGCCTCGGATCGATGACTTGTTCGATCAGTTGCTAGGTGCCAAAGTGTTCTCCAAAATTGATCATCGGTCAGGATACCATCAGTTGAAGATTAAGGAAGGTGATATTCCAAAGACAGCATTCAGAACCAGATATAGACATTATGAATTTTTAATCATGTCTTTTGGATTGACTAATGCACCCGCAAATTTTATGGGACTCATGAATCGGGTATTCTATGATATGTTGGATACATCGGTCATTGTATTTATTGACGACATACTAGTCTACTCCAAGGACAAAGAAAATCATATCACAAATCTAAGAGCCACTTTATAGCGATTAAGAAAAGAGAAGCTTTACGCAAAATTTACAAAGTGTAAATTCTGACTGAATGAAATCATTTTTTTAGGCCATGTTATATCCACTGAAGGAATTAAAGTGGATCCTAGCAAGATTGAAGCCATTGTAAAATGGGAAGCACTTAAGAATGTTGCAGAAATTAGAAGTTTCTTAGGGTCAGCTGGTATTATCGACGATTCGTGGAAGATTACTCTAAAATCGTCGTACCTCTCACCAGTCAGACAATGAAAGGAAAAAAGTTTGTTTAAATCGATAAATGGAAGAGTATTCCCAAACATTGAGGACTAGATTGATATCAGCTCCCATCTTGACTATTCTGATCCCATGAAAACCATATACCTTGTACACCGATGCGTCTGGGTTAGGTTTGGGATGTGTGCTTTTGCAAGGAGAACAAGTAATTGCATATGCCTCAAGACAAACGAAGATACATGAGAAGAACCATCCCACTCATGACTTGGAATTAGCAGTAGTAGTATTTGCTATTAAGATATGGTATTTGTATGGAGAGAAATTTTTGATTAAATCAGATCATAAGAGTCTTACTCATCTTCTTAATCAGAAGGAGTTGAACATGAGAGAAAGAAGATGGCTGAAATTATTGAAGGATTATGATTGTGATATTCAGAATCATCTAGTGAAAACCAATGTAGCTATTGGCGCACTAAGCAGGAAAGCAATGACAAAATCTCATGAAGAAGCTAGTACAAATGTTGTAGCGTGTGTCAGAGGAAGAGTATTTAATTACGATAATGAGCAGTTCATGATTGATATTCTGAATGAATCAACTGACCAAGGGTTTATTCATCTATTGTCAAACATATTTTCTACATTGAAGATTGTACCTGATCTGATAGATGAGGTGAAGGCAGCTATTAAATCAGACGCTTATCTGAGAATGGTGCAAGATGACCTTGAAAAAGGTAGGACTACTCCTGAGTTTACCTTGGGCATTGAAAATGTACTAAGATACAAAGGAAGTGTATGTGTTCCTGAAAATGAAGACCTGGATATTAGACATAGATTAAATGAAGGAAGCCCACACTACTGCTTATTCGGTACATCCTGAAAGTACAAAGATGTATCATGATCTCAAGAAACTATATTGTTGGAGAGGAACGAAAACGGATGTAGCTAAATTTGTGTCTCAATTCTTGAATTGTCAACTGGTAAAGGCCAAAAGGTAAAGACCGATAGGATTATTGTAGCCACTGCTAAAACTAGCATGGAAATAGGACTACATCACTATGGACTTCGTCACTGGGTTACCATTGACTCCCTGAATAGTTGCCGCAGTCTAGGTGATTGTGGATCGTATGACCAAGATACCTCGTTTCATAGCTATAAGACCTCAGTATACCCTAGAGAGGTTAGCTAAGCTTTATGTAGATAATATTGTGAGATTACATGGTGTACCTGAAAGCATTGTGTCCGACAGAGACCAACGCTTTACCTCAAAGTTTTGAGAAGGATTACAGAAGGCTATGGGTACAACAATGAAGTTTAGTACTGCATTCCATCCTCTAACAGAAAGATAGTTAGAGTGTACTATTTTGATTTTAGAAGACATGCTTTGAGCTTGTGTCATTGATTTCAAAGGATCATGGGATGAGAAATTATCATTGATCGAGTTCTCTTATAATAACAGCTATCAAGCTACAATATAGATGTCACCTATGAAGCACTGTATGGTAACAAATGTCGAACTCCTTTATTTTGGAACGAAGTTGGAGAATGGAGTATTGTTGGACCAGAGTTTGTTGAGGAGACTTGTCAAGTGGTTGACATTATCAAGGAAAGAGTTCGAACAGCTCAGAACCGTCAGAAGCAATATGCAAATAATCGACGCAGAGATCTCGAATTCACCATAGGTGATAAGGTATTTTTGAAAATATCTCCTATGCGTGGATTAAAATGGTTCTGACAGAAGGAAAAACTATGTCCCAGATATATTAGACAATATAAGATTCTAGCTAAACATGGGAAGGTGGGGTATCAGTTAGCAGTACCCCCATCCATGTCTAGTGTACATATTGTATTCCATGTCTCACAATTAAAGAAGTACGTCAGAGATCCAACACACGTGTTAACAATGGATCCACCGGATTTGACTAAAGATTTGACATTTGAAGTAGTACCTTTGGAGATCACTAGTCGAAAGGTGTAACGTCTTCACAACCGTGACATTTATTACGTTAATGTTACTTGGAGATGCCAAAATATGGAAGAAAATACATGGGAAAAAGATAACATTATGCGGAAGCAATATCCTCCCTTATTCGACTCGAAAGGTATGTGCAAATTTCAAGGAGAAAATTTATATAAGAGTGGGGGAGTTGTAAGACCCACATTCCACTAACTTACTCTAACCGTATCGTGTCAGGTCTTCTCATCATTCTTGGACCAAGTGGACCGAGCATGAAAAGATAGATCACAAACTAGGTATGAGATTCGAGTTAAAAACACTGAAAACATACCTAAGGTCACATAACTAGGTAGGTATGATCGACCATAAGGAAGGAAACAAAAATCTCAAATCTAGAACCCCACGGTGGATGATTTTGACCCTACGGTCGACGGTTTATGCGACTGTATGATCGATCGTGAGACCCCAGATCAGACTCTGAGTTTTGAAAACTTTCCTTAATTAAGCGATTGCTTTCCTAATTGAAAGGGGACTCTATATGGAGAGTTTTCCTCTATATAAAGAACGTCCCTCAGCCCCTTTTCACTCTTTTAGAACAATAGTAAACCCTAGAGAAAGAGAAGGGAACATAAGGAAGAGAAGGAGAAGAAGGAAAAGCTAAGGAAAAGAATTTACTGAGAAGAGATTGGCTCTCTATCACAGACAAAGGTATGAGCCTAATCTCTAATGATATTAATTCTATAGATTAAGGATTCTATGGAGGATTGGGAATGTCAACCTATTATGATCCATGTGATTCACTAGAGAAAATCCCAAGAAGAACCATGAGGAGTGAATTTGATGATTAGGGTTGATAAGAAACTACTAATGATGGCCATAGGATGACCTTTGAATAAACCCCATTGAAGAACAGAAGAATTTACCAAGGAAGAACTCGAATTACATGTAGATTGTGACAAAAAATCTCAAGGTCGCAGCTACGGTCGACTATAGCTTTGAACAACATGACCAGAGGATCGACCATAGGCATTCCAAAAGATTTTAGAAACCATATGGTTGCAGTTATTATGGCACCATATGCGACCATAGGGTATCCCGTAGGCAGTAAGGTTGATACCGTATCAGACCATAGGACCAATCAGGCACCTATCAGTGCTCTGTTTCGATTTCCATCTACTGTAACATGTCGCATATGAACCCTATTTAAATTCATATAACTTTTAGGTTGTTAAATCAATTCAAAGAGAATTTCAAGGCTTGGAAGGAGATCGAGTGCTGCTAACAGGTGTGGAAACAAGACCTAAACTAATTAGATAATAAAAAATTATTTATTTTTATTGAGTCCAATGCCATGATTGATTCTATGCTTATATGTTTGTAATGTGCATTTCACATGTCATTTAATATTCCTGCTATTACTGAGCATGGATAATTAATTCTATTTATTTATAACATGATGATGATGATCCTAGGAATAGGCATGTGAATGTATGTGTATGATTGGTGTGTTGGATGCGAGTGAAGCATCAGGGGGAGGACGTAGCATGGTGGTCTATGACCTCGTTACCAGACTCTAGCTCTATCAATACTCAAGTCTTGCCCACTAGCATCATCGTATCGTCATTACCTTAGCAAAACTATTATGTCGTAGGGCATCAGGTGAGGTGGTCTTGGACCATGTGGTCTCTGACTCTGCCGGGGGGCCTTAGTTCTATCTCTATGGATGTATTGAGGGATGCTGGGGTGAGGCCTTGGATACAGTGTTTGGCATTAGGATTGGTAAGTTGCGTGCCCAGTTTGCAAAGACAGTTTTTAAAACTAGATATGGACATTATGTGTTTCTGGTCATATCTTTTGATTTAACCAACATACCAGTGTCTTTTATGAAACTCATGAACCAAGTGTTTTATGACATGCTAGACACTTTGGTCATAGTTTTCATAGATGACTTATTGATCTACTCCAAGGATGAAGTGACTCATGCGATGGATCTTAGAGCAGCCTTACAACGACTGAGGAAATTATTTCTTCAGAAGGCATTAAAGTGGACCCTGCTAAAATAAAAGCAATTATAAAGTGGAAAGCACCAATGAACATTGTCGAGATTCAAAATTTCCTAGGATTAGTTGGTTATTACAGATGATTTGTAGAGGATTACTCTAAAATCACCGTGCCTTTCACCAGATTGACTAAGGAAGGAGAGAAGTTTATATCGATCGACAAGTGTGAAGAATGCCTCTAGACATTGAAGGCAAGGCTAATATCAATGCGCATCTTGACCATTCTGGTACCAGGACAACTATTGTCTATCTACACTGATGCCTCTGGATTAGGTTGGTATATGTTCTCATGCAAGGGGAACAAGTAGTTGCCTATGCTTCCAGATTACTGAAGGAGCACGAAATGAATTACCTTACTCATGACTTGGAGTTTGCAGCAGTGATCCATGCCGTCAAGATATGGAGACATTATTTGTATGGAAAAAAATTTCAGATCAAGTCGGATCATAAGAGTCTTACTTATCTCTTTAACCAAAAAGAGTTGAACATAAGATAGAGAAGAAGACTGGAATTGCTAAAGGATTACGATTGCGATATCTAGTATCATCCAAGGAAGGCTAATGTAATTGCTGATGCACTGAGCCAAAAATTAATAACAAAGCCTGAGGAAGAAGCTAGCACAAATGCTGCCATGTGTGTTGTGGCAAGAGTATTTAATTATGGCAATGAGTAGTTCGTGATCGATAAACTGGGTGATTCAACAAATCTAGGTTTGATTTGCAAGTTTGTAAACATGTTTGCTACATTGAAGATTGTCCCTAATATGGTAGATGAGGTAAAAATGGTAATCTAGTTAGACCCCCATCTGAGGACAGTACAGGAGGATCTAAAAAAGGGTAGAACCGCTCCTGATTTCACTCTAGAATCTGAAAGATAATTAAGGTACAAAGGAAGGGTGTGCGTACCTGAAAGTAAAAATTTAGATATCAGATACAGACTCATGAGGGAAGCCCATTCAACCTCTTATTCAGTACATCCTTAAAGTACGAAGATGTACCATGATTTAAAAAAGCTATATTGGTAGAGGGGAATGAAAATAGATGTAGCACGATATGTGTCGCAATGTCTAAATTACCAACAGGTAAAGGAGAAAAGGCAAAGACCAGTAGGCTTATTACAACCACTATTTGAACCAGCTTGGAAATGGGACTACATTACTATTGTCACACCGCATTTCTGGACTAACCAGAATGGTGTGATGAACCTTCTATGAACCAACGGTTCAACTAGGATCTCGTATAGGCTATGCCAACCATGTTAAACAAAAACACATTCCACATTAATCAGGGATAATAAAGTAAAAAACAGAAGTCTTATTAATAATGAGCTGAGGTAAAATCATGATAAATAGTTAATATTTCAGTTGTTTTCGAGTAACCAAAACATATTTTAATACATATTAAAAATATCCAAATATGAAAGTTTAAACACTAAGTGCATCCATAGTTGAAACGCTCGCTTAATGAATTATAATAGTCCTCCACATGTTGCTCATCCATACCCGCTACCTGTTCATACATTGGCGTGTTGACATAATCTTCAACCGTAATACCTGCAACATCAGAAACTAAAAAAAAAATTGCACATGCGAGGGTCAACTCTCCAACTTGAGCTCAGTGAGTAAACAAAACAATGCAACAAACATATGCATGTATTCAATTCATATCTTTAGTCTAGTTTATAAGTTTGCAATGTGCTATAGAAAGGATTGGTGGCCGTAGCACCCCTATACACGAGTGTGTGAAGCCCCCCAATGGATCAAACATCATTGCTGTCCCACATGCACCCATCATGGAATAGAGAAAGAGATAAAGTGCCTGGATCAAACATCGCATAACATTTCCCCTGATGCCTTACCCATACCAACACGTAAGCCCCTATTGGCGAGGGCTAGCAAACTGGGCTCGCAACTAACCAATTCTAATGCCAAATAGTGTATCCAAGGCCTCACCCCAGCATCCCTCAATACGTCCATAGAGATAGAGCTAAGGCCCCCTGACAGAGTCAGAGACTACAAGGTCCGAGACCACCTGTAAGACCCGTGTCAATCTAACCCGATCTTACCACCTTGTACCAGGTTTACCCGTCATGGTCGAGTCAAATGGACCAAGGGTGTGAAGGAGATCGAGATCCCAGGTATCAAATCGACCCAAAAACACTTAAAATAGGGGAAGGGTCGCATACCCAGCTAAGCAGGGTCGGACCTCCCAAAACAGAAAGTCAGACCCTCAGTTTTGAAGGGAGGGTCAGACAGCTTAGAACCCTAGGGTCGACGGGATCATCGACCCTCCCATCGACCCTGGGTTACCGTAGGAAATAGAATTAGGAAATTTCCTAATTTTCGATTGGGATTCTTTCCTAATCTCAAAGGGACTTATTTTAGGATGTTCCTACTCTATTTAAAGGACGTCCCTAAGCCACTTTCACTCCTTTCACAACCCTAATTGAATTGAGAGAAAGAGAAGAGAAGGAAAAGAAGAAGAAGAGAAACAAGGAAGAGAATTAAGCCAAAAGAGAAGAGTTGCAGAGAAAGATTATTCTTCTCAGGTATGAATACTAATTCCATGAGTTTTTATAGACCTTAGGTTAGTTATTGTTGAGAGTGTGATCTCGGAGAAACCCAAACCATCAATCTATGGTTAGGTTTTCATGGAAAACCATAGAAGAATGCATGAAATCTATTTAGGTGGATGATTCATGGTTCTAGACCATGGAATGAATGTTGAATGGAATGTAGAAGCAAGCCATAGGATCCCAAGCACGAAGAATGGATTAAAAAGAGGGAATTTGACCAAAGTGCACCGAGGGTCGCACCGAGGGTCGATGACCATCCGACCCTAGGTGATCCTGACCATCGACCCTCAGTGTTCGGGAAGTTCAGAGTTAAGGGAGGGTCGCGCCCAGGGTCGATCAGGACTCCGACCCTACCTCCGACCCTCAGTTAACAGCATGGTTTTTAAATTCGAAATTAATTCTAATTAAATTCTATCGACTTTGTTAGGTCTTCTAGCAATATAATAACATTGTAAAGGTGATTCTAAAGCTTGGAAAAGTATCTTTTAGGAAGCTAAGGTGAGAAACTAGAACTCCAAACTAATTGGTTAATAACAAAACTATTTTCTATTTTCTTGAGTCCTATGCCATGCTTGATTCTATGCTAATATGTTTGTAATGTGCATACAACATGCCATCCAATATTTTTATTACTTGTTCATGCATATTTATTTTATTGCTTATAACATGATGATGATGATGATGATAGGAATAGGCATGTGCTTGTATGTGTGTGGTTGATGTACTTGATGCGAGCGAGTATCAGGGGAGGTGTGATGAGAACGTCAATAAACGTTAACCTTTGGCGGGTCTCAGCACTTTAGCTCTATCTCTAACTCAAGTCTGGTGCATTGACATCATCGTATCGCCATTACTTTAGTAGAACTATTATGTTTTAGAGTATCAGGGGAGGTGGTCTCGGTCCTTGTAGTCTCTGACTCTACCGGGGGGCCTTAGCTCTATCTCTATGGACATTCTGAAGGATGCTGGGGTGAGGCCTTGGATACACTTTTGGCATTAGGATTGGTTAGTTGCGAGCCCAGTTTGCAGCCCTCGCTAACAAGGGCTTACGTGTTGGTATGGCAATATATAGCAATAAACGTTAACCTTTGTTATATACTGTTCATGGTTGGGTGCATGTGAGTCGATGATAAACGTGATCTTCGGGTGACATCACACACTTGTGTATAGAGGCGGGGTTAATAAATGCGACCTTTGGCTACCTAAACCTTTCTATTGCATACTGCAAACTTTTAAACCGGACCAAAGATATAAATTGATTGCATGCATATGTATTGTTGCATTGTTTTGGCTACTCACTGAGCCGTGATGTGTGCTCACCCCTCGACGTCGAATATTTTTAGTTGATGATGCAGGTTATACCGTTGAAGATTATATGAATGCGTCTGCGTACGGGCACGTGTCCACACGACTCCTCTTGTGAGTGCAACTCGTGTGTATTTGATTAGATATTTTATAGGTTTCTTTATTTGGATTTATTAAGACATGTATTTGGTATTTAAATATTTATGTCTCAGTTGAAACAGAATAAATTGTTATTTAAATTTTAATATCACATAGATTCTCAGTTCTTCTTATTATAAGACTTCCGCTATTGTGTATTTACTCTGATTATGATTACGGATGTGTGTAAGTTTAGATAACGTGGGGATAGCCTATTTGAGATCCTGGTTGAACCGTTGGTTTATTAGCGGTTCATCACACCATTTTGGTTAGTCCAAAAATTGGGGTGTGACACCACCTCCCCTAATGCCCTATGATGTAATAGTTCTGCTAAGGTAATGGTGATACGACGATGATAGTGGGTAAGACTTGAGTAGAGATAGAGTTAGAGTCCGGTGACAAGATGAACCACAATGTCACATCCTCCTCCTGATGCTCTAATCGCATCAAGCACACTAACCACACACATACATTCATATGCCTATTCCTAACATCCTCATCATCATCATGTTATAAATAAACAGAATTAAATATGCATGAACAATAATAGCAGAAATATTGGATGACATGTGATATGCATATTAAAAGCATACAAGCATAGAATCATTCATAGCATTGGAATCAATAAGTAAAACAACTTGTTATTAGCCAATTAGTTAGGTCTTGTTCGCTCACCTTTGATCGATGTTTGTTCCTCTCCCAAGCTTTGGAAGTCACTTTAAATCTATTAAGAACCTAAACAATTAATGTATTTATGTTGGTGTTCAAGTTTACCAAGTTACAGTAGTCAAAAACCTTGTTTGGTCTTAAAGTATGCTTGTTGTTATCGTGTGGTAGCACGTGTGGTCGATCCTATGGTCACAATATATGAGACCAGGCACTGTGTGGTTGAACCCTGTGGTCGCATTTTTTGTGACCACACCAAGCGACCACACCTTTTCTGGGAACTTCCCGAATAGCTGTGGTTGACCCTCTGGTCACCCTGTGGTCGACCACAGGATGTGTCCACATGATGTTTGGTCACTTTTTCATCTTCAATCTGAATTCTTCTTAAGTTGATTCCTCAGCTCATCACTTGGGTTCATCCTATGATTATTCTATGGCCATTATTTACAGTTTCTCATTAACCATTATCCCTAATCTATTTTCTCATGGTTTTTCTTAGAAATTACATAACCAAAATCGTTGCATTAGATTCAACACATCAACTTGATAAAAGGAACCTATCCAATCTGATCTAGCCTACAGAGTCAAGTCCATACCCTAAGCTTGCTGTAGGGAGATAGAACTTTTCTCTTCAAAACCATTTTCTCCAAGCTTCTTCTCCAAATCTCCTTCTTCCCTTTCTCTTCCTTTCTTTTTCTCTCTTAGGTTTAGGGTTTCAATTTGAGTTCTAAAAGAGTGAGAGAGGCTAAGGAACATCCCTTATATAGAGGAAAACCTCCATATAGAGTCTCACTTTAATTAGGAAAGAGTCCCCCTCAAATTAGGAAAGTTTCCTAAACACGAAGTCTATTCAGCATCGTGTGGTCGCACGTGGGGTCGCAAAATCCATCGACCACACATCCAAAATATGCGACCACAGGTTGTGTGGTCTCATGTGTGGTCTCATGGATCGACCACAGGTATCGACTACACCCCTCAAAACTGCTACCACAAGACCAAAATTTTCTGGTTTTTAGTTTTTGACTGGTTGCTTCCACACGATCTTAAATGGTCAACCACACCAACTAAATTTGACTCGTTACTTACCTTATCTTGTGGTTTCTTCATACAATTGGTTCACTTGATCCAATTATGATGGGAAGACCGGTCACGACAAGAGAATTTAATGTTAGACTGGGTTCGTGGCATGCGGGTCTTACAACTCTACCACCATTAAAAGAAATTTCGTCCTTGAAATTTGAATGTTGTTGGAGTCAATAGGTGGAAATGCTGTTTCTGCATTGCATCTTCTTCTTCCCATGCAATCCTCTTCCCATCTTGGCTTTGCCAAGTTACCTTCATATAATAATTATCCCAGCTTTGGGGATGTTGTACCTTCCAACTAGTGAACTAGGCTGGTAGCACTTCAATAGTTACATCATTTATCTAATCCAATGGATCAGTGGTCAATACCTTTGATATGGATCTCCAATGTACTTCTTCAATAGAGACACACAAAATACGTCATGCACACTCGACATGGACAGTGGTAACGCTAGTTGATATGCAACTTTACTACGTCTCTCCAAAATTTTTATGAGGTCCCAAAACATATATAGGATACAACTTTCCCTTCTTGCTGAATCGTTTCAAACCATACATAAGTGATATCTTCAAGAACACTTCATCACTTATGGAGAACTCGAGGTCTTGGTGTCTCTTCTGACAAACTTTAACAATCTTGGCCCTTTTCTTTGATCTTGTTTGCTACTTGACAGGTTTCTTTAACAGACTCAGGTCTTACAATTCCTTATTCTCCGACTTCGTTCCAAAACAAAGGAATTTGACATTTCTACCATACCATGCTTCATAGGTGACATCTACATAGTAACTTGGTAGCAAATTCAATCCACATATAGCTTAGTTAGCCTCTTCAAAGCATACCGAGGTCATATAGAAATGGAATGAGCTATTTTCATAAGGCGATCAACAATCACCCAAACTGCTTTAACCGATCTGGGAGTCAGTGGTAAATCGGTGACATAGTTCAATGTAATGTAGTTTCACTTCCAGATTGGCTCCGATAGTGGTTGTAAAAGCAATGTTGGTCTTTGTCTTTCAACCTTTACTTCCTGATAGTTCAGACACTGGAACATGCACTAAGCCACATATGTTATCATTCCTCTTTACCAGTACAATCTCTTCAGGTCATTATACATATTGGTACTCCAGGATGTCCTGAATATAGAGTACAATGGGTTTTTATCATTATGCTCTTCATGATATCAGAATCTTTACCTTTAGGTATTCAGAATCTACCTCTGTATCTGAGTACCGTCTCCGCATTAAAAATAAGTTAGGGTTAGGTTTTTGTTTCTCTAAATCGTCTTGCACCGTTCTTATATACGAATCTAACAAAATTGCTACTTTTACTTCATCCATCAATTCAATGATGATCTTTAATGCTACAAGCGCAGCCGAGGAACTATTGCTCTATAAGTTCATCCATAAGTTCTCGCTCAATTGGATCATCAGGAGTTTCTATTATATGTTACTCTTCTTCCAATCTGAATTTGTTGCTGTGAAACATAAGGCAACATTTATACTGGGCCCTTCCTCGGACTTCATAATTCCCTTTTTGTTTAAGGCCTTAGCTACTACATTAGCCTTGCTTGAGTGACACTGAATATTTCAGTCTTAATCCTTCAAGTGTTCTAACCATCTTCTCTATCTCATGTTCAACTCTTTTTGGTAAAGAGATAAATAAAACTCTTGTGTTCCCATTTAATCTAAAATTCTTCTCCGTATAGATAATGTCTCCAAGTCTTGATTGCATAATTCATCACCGGTAATTCCAAGTCATGAGTTGGGTGATTCTTTTCATGCTCTTTCAGTTATCTTGAAATATATGCAATCGCTTGTTTACCTTGCTTCAACCCGCATCCTAGATTCAATCCGAAAGCTTCGATGTGTAGGGTAAAAGGTTTCCTTGGTATCGAAAAGATCAAGATGGGAGCTGATATCAACCTTGTTTTTTAGAGTTTGGAAACATTCTTCATACTTTTCAGTCCAAATAAACTCCTCTGCCTTCCTGGTTAGCTTGGTAAGAGGTATTGCGATCCTTGAGTAGTCATTTATGAATCGTCTGTAATAACTAGTTGAACCCAAGAACTTCTGATCTCTGTCATGTTCTTTAGGTGTTTCTTACCATGTGATTACTTTTATCTTACTAGGGTCCACTTTAATCCCTTCTGATATTACTATGTGACCTAAGAACTGCACTTGGTTTAACCAAAACTCAAACTTCTCGAATAAAGTTTCTCCCTTTTCAGCAGTTGTAAGGCTGCTCTAAGATCCGTTGTATGAGTTGCTTCATTCTTGGTATAAACCAAAATATCATCTATGAAAATTATGATCGACGTATCCAACATGTCATGAAATACCCAGTTCATTAGCTCCATAAAAGATGTAAGGGAATTGGTTAATCCAAACGACGTAATCGGGAACTCATAATGCCCAATCCCGGTTCTAAAAGCTATTTTTGAGATATCACTGTATAAATTATTCAGCTAATGATATCTTGACTGAAGATCAATCTTAGAGAATACCTTTGTACCTTACAACTGATTAAACAAGTCATCGATCTGAGGTAGTGGATACCGGTTCATGATCCTAAGCTTGTTCAATTTTTGGTAGTCTATACATAGCCGAACACTACCGTCCTTCACCATGAATAGCACTGTGCTCCCCGTGATGAAATGCTTGGCTGATTAGAACATTTATCTAATAACTCTTGTAGTCGAGTCTTCAGTTCCTTTAGCTCTATAAAAGCTATTCTATAGGGTGCCTTTGATACATGTGCCGTCCTTGGTAACGAGTCGATAATGAACTCGGTTGCACAATCAGGTAACAACCCAAGTAAGTCTCCTGGAAACACATCAGGGAATTTATGCATCACATCAATATCTTCATTCTGTGGTGCTTCTTTAGTAATGTCCACCACAAATACCATATATCCAACTCCTTTCTCTTCAAAGCATCTCTTCGCCTTTAGCATAGAGGATCAGCTTTCACTTCTTAGGCAACATGTTTCCAATAAAACTAAATTATATGCCATCCTTATTCTTGAATGATAGCCTCTTCTAAGCACATAACAACTTTGTAGAGTGTTGAGACAACCAGTTTATTCCTAAGATGACGTCAAAGTCTGTCATCTCAAGTCGATTTAGGTTGCATCCAAATTCTGTCCATCCATACGATTCGAACATTGTTCATAACACTCATCCAATACAACATCTAGTCTAAAAGGGCTTGAACTTGCAAAATCTGGTATAAAGGTCTTAAGAGCACATCTAGCTCCTTAATCTGTTATGGTTTTTCAAAGACTAACGCCAATAATTTCATATCCCAAAAAAAGCTCATTAGCTTATATTACTTTTATCATTGTTGTTCTACCCTTATCTCTCTTTCATATACCTCGAAAAATATCTTGTGATTGTTACTTCATATCCCAAGTCTACCTATAAGCATTAGGGTATATGCTTATAAATTCATTAATTCAGCCAAACTCTTTTGGTCTTTTCTTAATCATCTCACTCGACATTGGGCATAACTCAGTATTACTTGTACTAATCCGAATACTATCAATGCCATAATTTTTGACTTTATCGTTGTATCCACTCTTAGAATTGCCTTTAGAAATCTTCTGCTTTGTTAAAATTCATATCGATATAGCCATCTTTAACTCTACTTGAGTGCTATCTATTTCTTTACTGGCTACTTTTGATAGTTCTCATTTTTTGCTCATTCACTCTTTTATAGACATGATTCATATCCATCCATTCAGCAATCTCGAAACAAATCCTCCATTACTTCATCTGAGGTTCCTTGGCTATAGAATCTAATCTGAATTTAATCATCTTACTTCCCATAATTCCTTATTAACCGAACATCTTATCAATGGATGTCGAGAAATGTAAGAATTAGAATGTTTAACCAAGAGCAATTCATTTCCTTCTTTCAATTTAGTATAATGACGAACAGTTGCTTTATCTAGTGAACTTAGGTTTAAAGGATCAGGGGTAAATATATGGTAATCCAACCGGCATCAAAATGTCGTTAAGTTGCACGGTGGTCCAAATATATGGAGATAGAGGTTTTATAGTTCTTAACCTCATGGTTACAGGTTCTATCGAGTATATAATACCAATTGGTCGAAGCACTACAGGAGTAAATCTAGAGAAAGTTTTGGTACATCAATAAATCAGGTATAAATTAGAAAGATGTACGCTTAACATGATTAAACCATTAACTGTTCATTTAGTTTATATCTCTATTCATGTTGTCGACTATGAGAGTAGCTTAGGTTGGTATAATCAAGACTAATTCTAAAGAAACAATATCTATATCTCCAATTGACAGGTTGAATTGAGAAGGTATGCTGTCAAGACATGAGAAATTAAAATCAGGTATGTGCATCCTCTATAATCATAAGAGTAAGTCAATGATGCACCGTATCCTATATAAACCTATCTAGTAATATGGCCACAATAGATTTGATCCTTTGTTGACAACATTTGAGGCTTCATCTTCAGAAAATATTCCTCAACCCTTGTCAGATCATTTTGCCATGATGCAGCTATCCCATACATTGGTGGCTGATAAAGATAACCACCTTGATACACTGCTTGTTGTGCACCAAGATTTTGCACTGGGGTGTGCGTTACTAGGACTTGCTGTATGATAGGCACTGTGTTATAGCTAACAGCTGCTGGGGGTACAGTGTTGCTATCAATCGATACCGTACTTGGTTTGACCCGGAGGTGTTGATGTGGCATTGGCAACTTGGATAGTGATTTCCATGGCAACTTACATAGTCGGTATCATCTGTTGTTGTTTTTGCATTTTGTCAGGCCAAGTTTATTATAACCGTAGCCAAGGCAATTGGTAGTCCAGGTAGATTGGCTAGAGTGACATGGTTGTTTACCTCCTTTGATTTGTTCCAATCTGATTATCATTATTTAGCATCTGCTCAGATAAGTTTTCACTACCCATTCTTGACCCATATAGTAGTGGGGTCAAGTTGTAACCTCTTCTTAATGCTCAGTGGGTAATGGATCAGCTTATGGTGGATCTCACTCTGTGTCTCCACATCACCCAGGAGTATAGCTTTATCTTCTTTTCTAGTTACTCTTATTCTTAATGTATGGCCATTGTTCTCCAATCTCTATTGGATTTGGCCCGAGATCATTCCCTTTACCTCTGTAGAGGCTTAGGCGTTACTAGGCATTTTCCTTCTTCCTCTATCCTATATCGAATTTCACATCTTGTGAGTACCAACTCAGTATTCCAATGATCTGGCTACTGTACTATCTCCTTTGTATACTCAGGAAACTATCCTACTTGTAGACCGTACCATACATTATTTATTTGTCGGGATACATTTAGATTCTCTTTTTCTTCAGTCTATATATACATATGGTTCCACCTCTTATATGTACATTATTGTCTTGTTTAAGTTCTATCTCAACCAACACGAGAGCTTATGGTGTGTTTGTATTAAAGCTTTTAATTTATCCTAACTCAATTCATGGACTCTAATAGAAGTATTCAAGTTTGATGGACAGGGCCTGAGGGCCCTGATACAAAGTTGTCACACCCCAATTATAAACTAACCATAATGGTGTAATGAACCGTTTATGAACCAACGGTTCAACTAGAATCTCGTATAGGCTATGCCAACCATGATAAACCAAAACACATTCCACATCAATCAGAGATAATAAAGTAAATAGCGGAAGTCTTATTAATAATGAATTAAGGTCTAATCATGATAAATAATTAATATTCCAGTTATTTTCAAGTAACCAAAACAAAATTTAATACATATTACAAATATCCAAATACAAAAGTTTAAACACTAAGCGCATCTATAGTTGAAACACTCGCTTAATGAATCATAATAGTCCTCCACATCTTGCTCATCCATACCCGCCACCTGTTCATATATTGGCGTGTCCACATAATCTTCAACCGTAATACCTGCAACATCAGAAACTAAAAAGAATTACGTGTGCGAGGGTCAGCTCTCCAACTTGAGCTCAGTGAGTGAACAAAACAATGCAACAAACATATGCATGCATTTAATTTATATCTTTGGTCTAGTTTATAAGTTTGCAATGTGCTATAGAAAGGATTGGTGGCCGCCGCACCCCTATACATGAGTGTGTAAAGCCGCCCAATGGATCAAACACCATTGCCATCCCACATGCACCCATCATGGATTAGAGATAGATCTAAAGTGCCCGGATCAAACACCGCATAACACTTCCCCTGATGCCCTACCCATACCAACATGTAAGCTCCTATTGGCGAGGGCTTGCAAACTAGGCTCAAAACTAACCAATTCTAATGCCAAACAGTGTATCCAAGGCCTTACCCCAGCATCCCTCAATACGTCCATAGAGATGGAGCTAAGGCCCCCAGGCAGAGTCAGAGACTACATGGTCCGAGACCCTGATGCCCTACAACGTAATAGTTCTGCTAAGATAATGGCAATACGACGATGTTAGTGGGCAAGACTTGAGTAGAGATAGAGCTAGAGTTTGGTGATCAAGATGAACCACAATGTCAAGTCCTCCCCCTGATGCTCCACTCGCATTAAGCACACTAACCACACACTTACATTCACATGCCTATTCTTAATATCATCATCATCATCATGTTATAAATAAATAAAATTAAATATGCATGAGCAGTAATAGCAAAAATATTGGATGACATGTGATATGTACATTATAAGCATACAAGCATAGAATCATTCATGGCATTGGACTCAATAAGTAAAATAGCTTGTTATTAGCCAATTAGTTTAGGTCTTGTTCCCCACCTTTAGTCGATGTTTGTTTTTCTCCAGGCTTTAGAAGTCACTTTGAATCTATTAGGAACCTAAACAATTAATGTATTTAAGTTAGGGTTCAAGTTTACCAAGTTACAGTAGTAAAAAATCATGTTTGGTCTCAAAATATGCTTCTTGTTATCGTGTGGTCGCACATGTGGTCGATCCTATGGTCGCAATATATGAGACCACACATTGTATGGTTGAACCCTGTGGTCGGATTTTATGCGACCAAACAATGCGACCACACCTTTCCTGGGAACTTCCCGAATAGCTATGGTCGACCCTCTGGTCAGCCTGTGGTCGATCACAGGCTACGACCACTTGATGTTTGGTCACTTTTTCATCTTCAATCCGAATTCTTCGTGAGTTGATTCCTCAGCTCATCACTTGGGTTCATCCTATGATTATTCTATGACCATTATTTACAGTTTCTCATTAACCCTTATCTGTAATCTATTTTCTCATGGTTTTTCTTAGAAATTCCATAACCGAAATTGTTGCATTAGATTCAACACATCAACTTGATAAAAGGAACCTATCCTATCTGATCTAGCCTATAGAGTCAAGTCCATACCTTAAGCTTGCTGTAGAGAGATAAAACTTTTCTCTTCAAAACCTTCTTCTCTAAGCTTCTTCCCTTTCTCTTCCTTTCTCTTTCTCTTTTAGGTTTAGGATTTCAATTTGAGTTATAAAAGAGTGAGAGAGGCTAAGGAACGTCCCTTATATAGAGGAAAACCTCCATATAGAGTCCCACTTTAATTAGGAAAGAGTCCCCCTCAAATTAGAAAAGTTTCCTAAACACGAAGTCTATTCAGCATCGTGTGGTCGCATGTGGGATCGCAGAATCCATCGACCACAAGTCCAAAATATGTGACCATAGGTTGTGTGGTCTCATGTGTGGTCTCATGTATCGACCACACGTATCGACCACACGTATCGACTACATCCCTCAAAACTGCTACCATACGACCAAAATTTTTGGGTTTTTAGTTTTTGACTGGTTGCTTCCACAAGATCTTAAACGATCAACCACACCAACTAAATTTGACTCATTACTTACCTTATCTTGGGGTTTCTTCATACAATTGGTTCACTTGAGCCGATTATGATGGGAAGACCGGTCACAACATGAGAATGTAAGGTTAGATAGGGTTCATGGCGTGCGGGTCTTACAACTATGGACTTCATCACTAGGTTACCATTAACTACTAGATCAGTTGATGCAGTTTAGGTAATTATGGATCGACTTACGAAGACAACTTGTTTCATTGCTATACGACCTTAGTATACCCTAGAGTAGCTAGCTAAACTATTTGTGGATAATATTATCCGATTACATGGTGTACCAGAAAGTGTTGTGTCTGATAGAGATCCACGCTTCACTTTTAAATTTTGGAAAGGATTACAAAAGGCTATGGGTACAACACTGAAGTTCAGTACTACATTTCACCCTCAGATCGATGGGCAATTGGAGTACACCATTCAAATTTTATAGGACATGCTCTGATCTTGTGTGATTGACTTTAAGGGTTCGTGGTATGGGAAGTTACCATTGATCGAGTTTGCTTAGAGCAACAGCTATCAAGCTACTATACAGATGTCACCCCATGGAGCATTGTACGGTAGAAAGTGTCGAACTCCTTTATTTTGGAATGAAATTGGAGAGCGAAGAATTATAGGGCCAGAGTTTGTCGAGGAAATGTGTAATGTAGTCGATATAATCAAGGAAAGAGTTAAGAAAGCTCAAAATTATCAGAAATATTATGCAGATAACCAACGTCGAGACCTTGAATTCATCGTAGGTGACAAGGTATTTTTGAAAATATCCCTATGCATGGTTTAAGTTTGGTTAGAAAGGAAAGTTGTGTCTAAGATATATTGGACCATATGCGATTCCAGCTAAAAATGAAAAGGTAGCATATCAGGTAGCACTATCACCATCTATATCTGGAGTACATGATGTATTTCATGTTTCATTGCTGAAGAAGTACATCAGAGATCCAATACACTTCCTAACAATGGATCCATCGATTTGGCTGAGGATTTGACATTCGAAGTAGTACCATTTGAGATCACTAGTCGAAAGGTTTAATGCTTACGCAATCATAATATTTATTATGTTAAAGTTACCTGGAGAAGCCAAGATATGGAAGAGATAATGTGGGAAGAAGAGAATGCTATGCGGAAGCAGTATCCTCACCTATTCGACTCACACAATATGTAAAAATTTTAGGGACAAAATTTATTTAAGGTGAGGGGAGTTATAAGACCCTCACTCTACTAACCCGATTTAACTATATCGTACCAGGTCTTTCCATCATAGCCGGATTGAGTGGACCAATCATATGGAGGAAACATGAGGTTAGGTGATTAAATTGACCAAAAATAGTTAAGTTCAGTCATGTGGTTGATTACCTGAGTTGGTATGGTTGACCACACCATGAATGAAGTGAGACCAGTCAAATAGGTCATGTAGTTGACACTTTTAAGTTGTGTAGTTGATGGATTTTGCTACCACACAGTTGACTGCACAAACCCATATCAGACTCTGTGATTTGGAAACCTTCCAAATCAAAAGAGATCTCTTTCCTAATTGTAAAAGGACTCTATATGCAGAGTTTCTCTCTATATAGAGGACGTCCCTCTACCCTCCTCACTCTATTGGATCAATCTCAAACCCTAAACCTAAGGGAGAAAGAGAGAGGAGGAGAAGAAGAAGAAGACTTGGAGAGGAAAGCTTGGAGATGGTTTTTGCAGAGAAGAGTTCTATCTCTCTATAGAAAGCTCAAGGTATGGAACTTGTATTTGAAGATGTAGATCCTATTGAGTATGGTTTTCTATTGTGGATTGGGGATGTCAAACCAATATGATCTATGTGATCCTTTGAGTAAATCTCAACGATAACCATAGGGAATGGGTTAGGATAAATTATTAATGAGAACTATGAATAATGGCCATAGACTGACCATAGGATAAACCCTATTGATGAGCCAAGAGATTGACTCAAGAAGAACTCGGATTAAAAGTAAAAATCAACCAAACTGGGTGTGGTCGCACCTGTGGTTGACCATAGAGTGACCAGTAAGTCGACCACAGCATTCTGGAAGTTTCCTAAAATTCGTGTGGTCGTAGCTTTGGTCACATGTAGCTTGACCACTGGGTCGACCACACAGTCTGTGGTAGACATAAATAGTAGACCACAGGGTCGATCAGTCAGCTGTGGAAGGCCTTGTTTTAATTTTTGACTACCATAACATGGTATAATCAAACCTTAACTTAAATCCATAAATTTCTTAGGTTCTCAATTGGTTGAAAGTAATTTCCAAGGGTTGAAAGAAGGTTTCCTATCATTCACAGGTGAGGAAACAGACCTAAACTAATCGAATAATAATAAACTATCCTTTATTCTTATTTTTCTGTTATCTAATATGATGCCATGCCTTGTATGATTGTTGTGCATCTCACATGTCATCTAATAATTGTTATTTATCTGCTGATGCATATTTATTTTTGTTCCTTATGATATGATGATGATGCTAGGAATAGGCATGTACTTGTGTATGTGGTTGATGTTTTAGATTGGGTGGAGCATCAGGGGGAGGACATGTTACTATGGTCTTCGGCCTGACAACCATACTCGAACCTAATCTCTATTTTGTTCTTTTCATTGATATCATCGTATTGCCGTTACCTTAGTAGAACTAGTACGCCATAGAGCATTAGGGGGAGGATGCGGTATCTTGGTCTACGGCCTGACAGCCAAACTCTAGCTCTATCTTTATGGGCATATTGAGGGATGTTGGGGTACGGTCATGGAAACAAATTATGATGACATCTAGGATTGGTTAGTTATGAGCCCTGTTTGTAAGCCCTCGCCAGCAGGGTTTACTTGTTAGTATGGGTAGGGCATTAGGGGAAGTGTTTGCACTGTATGATCTGGACACTTTAGCTCTATCTCTATTCCATAGTGGTTGCATGTGGTATGACAATGGTGGTTGATCTACTTGGCGGATTTGTGTACTCATGTATAGAGGTGCGATGGCTGCCAAACCATTTAATAGCACAGTTGCAAACTTAAACCAGACCAAAGATAAAAAAATTGAATGCATCCATATGTTTGCGCATTGTTTAGTTTACTCACTGAGCCATAATGTGTGCTTACCCCTTGACGTCAAATATTTTAATTGATGATGCAAGTCTTACAGTTGAAGATTATATGAAGGCAATGTCGCATGGACACATTGCGGTGATGGATACTCAAGCTGTAAAAGACGAGCATGACACTGTGTGTGAGTGTTTCCAGTGTTTTTATTCTTAGATTATTCATAGTTTGATTATGGGAACTTGTAATAGATTATTATTTTTTGTTTTGAGTTTATTCGAGATAATTAGATTAATTACTTAATTATCATGTTAGACACTCAGTTCTTTATTAATAAGACTTCTGCTATTTATTTCTTATCTCTGATTATTATTGAGGAATGTGTTTAGTTTGATATGATTGGCACAGTCTTTACGAGATCTTGGTTTAACCATTGGCTCTTATGATAGTTCATCACACTACTGGTTAGTCCAGAATTGAGGTGTGGCATCATCCCTGGCAAAGCCATGAACATGTGCATCATTGTCCTTAACTTTGAAGATTTAAATTGTAATGTACATGGGAGCAACTGGTGGTTAGAATGAATCCATGAATGTTGGATAGCCATAGAAAGACTACTAGGGATTTTAGTTGACCATTAGAGACTCTGATCATGTGTAAATGGATGGATACGGATGCCTTGAGGATGGATCTGGAGTTCTTGAAGCCAGACCTGATATCTCGGGCAAATAAATAAGGGAAATGGTATCCAAAACTCAGTAGGGAAGTTTAGTATAGAACTCAGACTTGGTATGTAGATCATGAAGGATGTAAGAAACAAGTCAAAAGAATTTTAGAGTCTAGATGGCTATGATTTGGTGTACAGTCATGATGTTCCACATGACCTGGCCGAAATGATGTGTGATCGTAGACGTGCCTAAATGCAAGACATTCCGACTCTAAGTGGTGATCAAACTTGGCCAGTAAATCTCTGTTAATTAATTAAAAATTATGGAGACCATAAAACCACAAAATAATGCCTCTTGATGCAGAAAAATCCATTAAGCATCATGAACACCTCAAACAAGATTTGGTGTATGCCAAGAATGAGTAAACCATGAATTGGCCTTCCAAGGGAAGACCTGAAATCAACACTATAGAGGTTAAGAAATGACTCCTAAGGTGTCGTTACCATCACCTTGTGCGGTCAACCTAGTGCCACACACCTTGCGGACAGTGACTGTGTGATTGACTACGTGTCACATGTGGTATCGAGCTCTATTGATGGCCATTTTTGGTCAGTGACCCCATAGAATTACATAAGCATAGTATTAAGTGGGATGTTTCAATCAATTAAAACCTATGTTAAAACCTATGTAACTTGCTGTTTAGCATGAAAATTGGTTAGTAACCTTGGATAGCATATAAGAAACTTTAGGAATGAGAAACTAGAACCTCGGACTTCATGATAAAAAGTCCTTCTTAGTTAAGGTATTTTGAAGGAAAACCTTCTTAGCAAGTATGTCATCTTGTGAAAGATTGGTGCAGTTAACACTAGATTTCCTAGGGACAACAGGCTTACTATAAGTGTAAATGTGCCCAAGAGTGGTGAATAGTGATAAGTGAGTCTAGTAATGAAACTTTAGATGCCAAAGCATGATAAGCAAACAATAAATGGAAGGTACTAAACATTAAATGAGCTACTAAGACATAAACACAGAGAAGTGAGCTAAAAGAGGAGTTTAATTAATTTTATCAAATAATGTATTAACAAGTATTACTGTTTATGATGTTAAATCCTCAGTGACGAGAATGTTGGTAGACTACTACTCGAACGACTTACTGAAGGCTACTCTCAAAGTAATATTAAGGGAACTAAACCTTTGCTTGGTGATTAGTTCTTTAATTCATGTTGAGTGATGTTACGTGATTGATAACATGTCTTACGTGTGATAACATGCCATCCAATAAACTATATTGTTTGTTCATGCATATGCATTCTCTTGTGTGTGATCAGTTATATCCATAGTGGACTGGAAGGGTGGTGGATTGGGATGCCTCATGACCTCTCCACGAAAGGTAGAATTGGTCTTGTTGTTTCATGATGTTCAATTAAGTCAGCAAGGAGAAAGGTGATTATGACGCTTGCACCACTTCTTATTGGCGCTGCTTTGCATTGACCACATGTAACCTATCCATGTCACGATGTCCTAGGGGGGCTCAGATGGGGTACAAAGCTTGGTGAAGTATAGTCCAGTTAAATAACTAATTAGGTGATCATGACTAGTCGAACATAATTATCCTGATAACTGTACCCCTAGCCATTGGGGGGTTAAGTAATGGTATGGGTTCAATAAAATGGTGGCATGAACATAGCTGCGATGCTCTCTATGGTGATGTGATGGGATGGGATGGCGAATCGGCTAATGGGATTACAATCTTCTCAAGTGTCTGATGAACTGTTGACTTGGGATGAGTTGGGTGTAGGTAGCCGGTGGGAAAATGGATTTGCATTCCAATGATAAACCCATACTTAGGTAATGTTCCTGTGCTCCATGTATGGGATAGTATTCGTTCTAATGGGGTGTGACCCGTGTAGCCTGGAGACTCCGTGAGTGGGTTGTCCAGAGCTAGCACTTACAGTTATGTACCAGATCGTAGTTGTTAGTTTCACGTATATTGTTTGTGGAAGGTTTGGTTTTCTTACTAAGCTTTGTGGTTGAGCTTATCTTGTGCACACAAACTCTTTTTAGATATTGCAGGTACTTGTCATGACTCATTATGTTGTAATCTGTTCATAGTAGAGAACAAGGAGTCTGAACTTGAGGAGGAGTTATCTGATTCTTGAAGCATTCCATAGAGCTGAGCATGAGCTTAGGCTATGCCTGTGTTCTTTTTCCTTATAGTTGGGACTATTTTATTTATTTTTGGGTTTATGAAGTAAATAAACTATGAACAATAGTATTGGATTGAAATACTAAAGTTTGAATTATGATAATTGGTTTGGAATCTACTTAATTTGGTTTAATTACTTTGTATTAATTGGTTTAAATACTTGAATAATGAATCACTGTTGTGAAAACTTTGGACATTAAATACAATGACTTACTTAGTAAGCCTTGGTTTAATGGTTTAACAATTGTAGGTCTTCCGTTAATTTATTTTCTTCTAGTTTAAATAACATGTCTTTTTAAATAAGAAGGTAAATTTACTCCGATAATTATTATACCCGGTTTGATATGTGGAGTACTATGACTAATCATTCCTGGAAGGGGATTTCTTGTGCCCAGATAGGATAGAGATCCTGTTGCATTCCATAGTATCGATACGCCAGGAACAAAGTGTGATAAAAAGTGGTATTAGAGCCATGTTATGCTATGCCATGATCAATCCATACCACTCTGATACCAGAAGTTGGTATCAGAGCTATGTTAGGGTATAACTAGAATCAATCCATACTACTCTAATATTAGAAGGTGGTATCAGAGCTAATCAAATTATGCCACGACCAATCCACTATGCTCAGATACACGAAGGTGTTATTAGAGCACATGTCACGATATAACCTCTATCAATCCAATATACCTAGACACTAGAGGATGTTGTCAGAATAAATAATAGACAAACGAGAATAAATGTAAGTAGAAATTGAAATGACGATGATAGAAACTAAAAGCTTAATGTATAGACCAAATGAAATAATCTATAATAAGTGAAACAATAAATAAACGGGAAGGGTAGATAGAATTAAGTTCCAAATCTTTACTCTTATACTTTATAAAGCAAATTTCCACAGGCTGATCAATGAGTTTGATAACCATCCTAAATAATCAGACTTGTTCTATCAAGCAAGCCAAGTAGATCGAACTGGTAAACCGATGAAGGATGTTACTATTGACTCCATCCACCTACTGGACTCCAGCTTGGAATCTAATATCATACTTGTAAGTTCTCCTATGTGTTCTTGTCATCCAAGTATCTCGTAATGCTAGTGAAAGAAGAAGAAATGAGACCTGTTAGAATTAACATATCGTGAAAGGAGGATCCTTAATTCTTTGAAATTGCTTGAATGTCAAATAACCGCGATGTCGCATTCTCAGTTGCTATCTTATGTCAATCCACACCTCAGATACCTTGGGTACGCGTTACTCGATGGACGAAATTGTTATCTATTCTTTTCGATGGTACCCTCGTAACTTAGACACAAGAGCGGGAGCATCAACCAACACATTATGCAGCTCTGCAGTATTAAGAACCGCTGTTTGAGGAACCATCACTTGCAACACATCATTGTGAACCCCTCGCTGTTATGGCGCATCCTCTTGTTTAATTTCAAACAACGCCAAGTCTTTTGAGCTTTGAGCAGGAAAACAATATGTACGAATGTATGTCGGATCACTACTATCCTCCATTGAAGCAGGCTCAATTCTGGATAAATATGGCATCACCCTATTCTGAATTTGCTTTACCAATCATTGCCTAAATTGTGAACGAAGCCGAGGAATTTTTTCTAACTCATTATCGCTGAGCACGATATTATGAAGGCCGAACATGTATAGAGAATTTCAACCAAAGTTTGAATGGACAGACCACTCTACACAATCATCGAGAGGAAGGTCTATTCCTAGCTGAATGAATAAATGAGTAAACAATCTCCCATAAGGAAGACTACCAGACCAAGCATAGAGTGCTGAAGTAATCAGTGTCCTTAGAATTAAATGTGGTAGACAGAGTTGTCATCACATAGTGACACAATATGTGATAAATTCATAGAAACACATAATAGCATCCCTATAACCACTTCTAGGAACAATGTTGTGCTAGATAATGCGACAGTATACTCTGGGAACTGGTCGATAGTTACTTTCTCTTAATTTGAGACCTAACATCATCTACCCTAAATCAATGCAAGCTCCCACTCAGCTATAACTGAAATCTTTGGCTCTACATAGACTAATTCACCTTATTCTGAGATACCTAAGAGACGGTCAAGTCTAAGAATGTCTAAAATTAATCTCTTAACCCAGTACCCAATTGGAAATGCATAAGGATAAAGCATTTGCATCTTTTTCCATACCTTCTTCTACCTGAATATTATAATTGAACTGCCTCACAAGGTTAGAACGTGTAGTTATTTGGTATTGAAGAACCGATAACCAACCCATTTTGGTGAATGCTTGATGAACTGTAAATCGTTCTAAATCATCGCATCTCACATATAGACCTGATTTAATCGATTTACTTTCAAAGCGATGCCAAGCCTTTACTACCTCTGCTGAACGAAATCGTCGCCGGTCATACCTTGGAGATTGAGACAATGCAAACTTTCCTACCACTACAATAGATTACATTTTCCTATGATAAACCAAAATGTTTGAAGAAGTTATTGCAACCAGTCTCATTATGTTAGAATGAAATCTGTTAAGGAAGGGAGATGGGTTAGAATACAAGTATAAATAAATGCGTCTACCTACCATAATGATAAAAGGGATCTTAGGTGGTGTTTATTAAATGTAGAACGATGTAACAATTAAAAGAAAACTGGTGACTGAGGAATTAACAATCTATGAATAGAGGTTTGATTGGCCTATAGTAAATGACAAAATACATTATTGGTTGATGAGAAACAAATGATAAGTAAAATGGATTTTGACTTTTAAAGGACTAGCAAAAAAATGATTATTTTTTACTTCAATGATCTACAAGAATGGATAAAAATGAGTATAAACATTATGCCATGTATAATGAAACTTTTCTACAATGATGTCAGGACAAAACCCCATCGTTCCAAACCATTATATGGAATAACACCTAGGATTCAAAATTAAATCTGTTTAAGGCAGAAAATGTGGGATCAAAATGAAAAATTACCTTAACAAAGTGATTTAACGATGGAGGGTGAAGTATTAGCTTGGAATCACCTAAGAAACTTCTAAGAGGAAGTATTATGACAAGAGCGTGTGTTTTTCCAAGTCGCACCTTAAGCTGAAATGAGAGAAAATGAGGAAAATATGTAGCGCCCTATTTTAACTTGAGGACGCTGACTTGTGGTCGAACACGTACCGGATGTCCCAATCGCACCTAGTGTGTAGCTGCAAGTCTTATTTTTCACTTTAGTTACTCTGATTATATGTTTGTTCGCTTGTACATCTATGACATTCCTATTGATTCATTATTGCTGATATTGAGCATACCTTTTCTATTGCATGATGTTATACGTGAATCATTCTACCCATGACATGACTAACAAATAAATTTTCTAGGTCCTTAGAAAATCCTCATGTCAATGGCACCCAAAACCCGTAAGAGAATGCTTTCCAGGAATGTCACCCTACCAGAGGTGGTGGTCACTGGGGGAAGTGCTGAGCCTACACCCCAGTCATTGAGGCTCTTAAGGATACGATACCAATGCCTCCCATACCGAATTCTCCAACTATAGAAGTTGTCATAGAAATTCTATGGGGTATAGCCCGTGACATTAAAATGCAGCAACAAGGAATGACCGAGGAACTCCTAGCTGCTTTTTAGAGAGGGCTTGAACCTCTGATAGCCTTGGCACCAACACCTACCCCTATGGTAGAGTCTCATGCCACAGCTAATGCACCAGCCTAAGTACCCGTGGTAGTGATCCAAGAAAGTGCTTCAGTGCAAATAGCACCTTCTGTTGTAGTCACACTTTCGGCCACTCAGGCATATACACATGAGGAAACTACCCCAGCCAGGAAGAACATGATGAATGAAAGAGTGAGATTCTCGATACAAAAATAGAAGAAGTAGGCAAGGATCACCTGAAGGAACAGGTAATTCTTTTAACCTCTGCATATTAAAGAATGCTGTGTTTACTTCGTGTATTTGGAATTATGATCTTAGATTTTTGGAGGATTGATATACTACTTCTATGAGAATGGAAAATGTTAAAATTATATAACCATAAGTTACATGATATATATTGCTGAAAGAATCAACTGGAAAGATATTGAGAACTAATTTAGATTTATGAGAACCACGTGATTGGTGTTCCGAGGAGTGAATTGATAAGGTAAAGAAAATGATCAGAATTAATGAAGTTCTAGTATGAAGAGTGAGAATTCTTGAATGTTATATGTCAAATGACAAACATAAGTCAATATAAAATGAACCACTGTAATCAAATAATCATATAAAAATAAAAGAAATGAAGTGATCGATGAATCCCAGGATCTATGTAATCCATATTGGAATTTGAGGGACAAAGGAATTATAATGAGTGACAGTTATATGTCAAACAATTCTATAAAGACAAACCAAGAAAAATAGGAAAGTGTATCCCAAGTTGATGATGAAGAATTATGTTAAGAAGGTTTAATAGAAGGATATAGATTCGATGAAAATAATATAATGGTGACCCCAAGAAATGTAAACATTGAGGAAATTGAGAAAATCCTAATTAAAATTGAATGATTGACCAACTATGTTGATAAGGAAATTAGATGTGATGTCAACCTACTCCCAGGATCGACATTCATATTAAGGAATTCCCTACAGAATAGACCTTGTAATGGGAAAAGAATCCATTAAAGGTTTGGGACATGTTGTATGAAGAAGAATGTTTTGACTATGTAGGAAGCATGCTTAACTAAAAATGTTGATTGAACATATACTCGAGGTAGGGACATTAATGAAGATTAAGAAGCTAGAAGCTTCTGCGAGAGACCTATTTTGAGAAAGCTGATTTAAAAGAAAGCTTAATGGGAATAGTAGGAATTATCAAGTTTCAATGGTGATGAGAGATTAATATGAGAAGTTGGTGTTGGAAGATTTGATCTAAGTATAATATTAACAATTAGATCGAAGCTTAACTAAAATTTCATCCATTTGACAAATATCTACATCTCAAGGGAAAGGTTATGAGCAATACAAGATGGAGAAATAAACATTTGATATTAGAAGAAAACTGTACTAAATTTATTTTAAAGGAAACCAAAAGGGATAGGGAAATCATGCAAATATATGAAATTCATTAGTAAATGAGATGAACGTTCCTGTTGAGCATTTGAAGAATGGAAAAGGACAATGTAAGATGATGACATGTTTCAACAAAGTTAATTCAATGACTATGAATATCTAAAGTTGATACCAAGAAGAACAGGTACATTGATATTATTATTAATTTAGGATCATGACAGAAAAGATGAGATGGATGATCTAATAAAGAATTGAGAGAAATAAAAGTAGTAGAAGAAATAAGGGTTTGACTTTCATCACTCTCAAAGGAGATGAAAAGCATGAGAAATTTTTTTTTCAAGGAGTAAAAAGAGTTGACCAGAGATAAATATGTGATTTTTAAGAGAATCAAATGGATGTGACTAAGTTACAGATGGTCATTCCATGACTACGCTAGTAATCATGCTGTATTCCATGGGAAATGTGAGGAAAAATAAATCACAGACTCTACTAACCGACTACCTAACTGCACTAGCCTAGGAAGTTTTGTTTGGTACGGTGGAACCTTCAACTAATGAACAAATGGAAAGGCAAGAGATTCTAACGTCTCAGTATGTTGTGGAACATGAGTCTAATAAAGACAACCGTAAGGCCATAGGATTCTAGAATTTAAAAGGTGGTTGATGTGTGTTGAATGTAAGTTACCCATATGATTGAGGTTGTAGTTACGCCTAAATTTTGAGGATGAAATTTTTATTAGGGAGTAGAGTTGTAATATCCATGCTCAAAACCCTTACAATACATCTATTTTTGGCATAAGTTAGACCGTCCTACGTATGATCATACTGTATCGATGTGAGCAAGATAAGGAATTAAACTAGAGGCGACGTTAAGAGATTAAATTTAAAACCTTATGGCGATAGAACACACCAGAGTGTTAGGAAATGTCTCAAACCCCGCTCAGACGAACCCCAAAGGTCTGATGTGCAAGCACCTAGAACTGGCCAACTAAAATAAGATCCAGCACTATGGGTAAAACTGGTATGAGACTGACCTTATGCAGGACCCACTGTTCGAAAACCTATTTTCTCCCTCCATGACCGACTATGTATGGACTCCAAACATTGTAAGTCACCTTTGATTGAGCCTAGAAATGGAAAAAGGAGGAGGAGAATCATCTCCTTTCCATCCTAGGCCTCCAAGCTTACCAACATCGGAAGAGAGGAGATTCCTAGTCTTCATTCTTCCATTCAGTCCATCCAAGACCAAAGGAGAAGGGAGAAGAGATGTCTAACGCATTAGTTGGGAGAGCAAGGGAGAGAAGAAGAAGAAGAGGAATAGTGGAGCTCCCTTCTCATTGCTGCCCAGCAAGGAGGAACTACAGAGAAGAAGAGGAAGGAAGGAAAAGGAAAAAGATATACTTACCTCTACATTGTTAGAGTATTCGCTAGGAAACTCCAAGGAGAATCAAAACCACTGTATGTAATTTATCACTTTGAGATCCAATTCTTTTGAAGGAAATCATGGGATGTAGTGAGTTAAACAATGATAATAGGATAAAATATGGATCAAATGGATTAAGGGACATTAAACGAGATTAAACAAAGATTTATGGATTTAAACATCATCGCTGGCAAAGCCATGGACATGTGCACCATTGTTCTCAACTTTGAAGATTTAAATGGTAATGCATGGAGCAACTGGTGGTTAGAATGAATCCATGAATGCTGAAAAGACATAGAAAGACTACTAGGGATCTAGAGTTGACCATTGGAGACTCGAATCATGTATAAATGGATGGATCCGAATGCCTTGAGGCTGGATCTAGAGTTCTTAAAGCCAGATCTGATATCTTGGGTAAACAAGCAAGTGAAACAGTATCCAAAACTCAATAGGGAAGTTAGGTATAGAATTCAAACTCGGTATGTTGACCATGAAGGATGTATGAAACATGTTAAAATAATTTTAGATCCCAGATGGCTATGATTTGGCGTGCGGTCTATGATGTGCCACACGACCTGATCGAAATGACGTGTGGTTACACATGTACCATATGACATTCTGATGACTGGTGGTGATCAAACTTGGCTTGTAAATCTCTGTTAATTAATTAGAAATTATTGAGACCTTAGAACCATGAAAAAATGCCTCTTGATGAAGAGGAATCCATTACACGTCATGAATACCTGAAATAAGATTTGGTGTATGCCAAGAATGAGTAAACCATGGATTGCCCTTACAAGGGAAGACCTGAAATCAACACTACAAAGGTTAAGAAATGACCTGAAGTGTTGGTACTGTCACACAACCACTGTTCGACGTGCAGTCGACCTAGTGCCGCACACATTATGGCCAGTGACTGTGCAGTTGACTACGTGTTGTACGTGGTATCGAGCTCTATTGATGACCATTTTTGGTCAGTGACCCCGTAGGAATTACATGAGCATGCCTATAGGTTTAAATGTCCAAAAATTAAGTGCTCATAGTATTAAGTGGGATGTTTCAATCGATTAAACCCTATGTGACTTCTTTTTAGCGTGAAAATTGGTTAGTAACCTTGGACAGCATATAAGAAACTTTACGAATGAGAAACTAGAACCCTTGACTTCATGATAAGAAGTCCTTCTTAGTATTAAGGCATTCAGAAGGAAAACATTGCTAGCAAGTATGCCATCTCGTGAATGATTGGTGCAAATAGCATTAGATTTCCTAGGGACAGCAGGCTTACTACAAGTGTAAATGTGCCCAAGAGTAGTGAGTAGCGATAAGTGAGTCTAGTAGTGAAACCCTAGATGCCAAAGCATGATAAGCAGACAATAAATGGATGGCACTAAACATTGGATGAGCTACAAAGCCATAAATACTGAAACATAAGCTAAAAGAGATGTTTAATTAATTCTATTAAATAATGTATTAACAAGTATTACTATTTGTGATGTTGAATCCTTAGTGATGATACATTGGTAGACTACTACTCGAACAACTTGCTGAGGACTTCTCTCAAAGTATTAGTAAGGGAAGTAAACCTTTGTTTGGTAGATTAGTTCTTTAATTCATGTAAAGTGATATTAAGTAATTGATAACATGTCTTGAATGTGATAACATTCCATCCAATAAACTGTATTGTTTGATCATGCATATGCATTCACTTGTGTATGATCAGTTATACCCGTAGTGGTCTGGAAGTGGGGTAGATGGGATGCCTCGTGGCTTCTCCACAAAATGTATAGTTAGTCTTGTTGTTTCATGATGTTTGGTTAAGTCAGTAAGGAGAAAGGTGGGTGGAATGGGATGCTTGCACCACTTCTTACTGGCACAGCTTTGCATTGACCACAAGTAACCTAGTTAAGCCACGATGTCCTCGGTGGGGGCTCGGACGAGGTCGAAAGCTTGGCGAAGTACGATCCAGTAAAATGACTAATTAAGTGAACATGGCTAATCGAACATAATTATCTCGATAATTGTTACCCTAGCCATTGGGGGTTAAATAATGGCATGGGTTTAATAAAACAGTGGTATGAACATAGCTGTGATACTCACCGTGGCCATTGTGATGGGATGGGATGGTGAGTTGACTAATGGATGGGTTGGTGAGTCGACTAATGGGATTACCATCTCCTCAAGTGCCCAACAGACTGTGGACTTGGGATGAGTTAGGTGCAGGCAGCCGGTGGGAAAATAGATTTTATTACAATGATGGTCCCATACTTTGGGAATTACTGTGCTCTATGTGTGGGACAATATTCGTTCTGATGGGGGTGACCCGCGTAGCCTGGAGACTCCATGTGTGGGTTGTCCTGAGCTGGCACTTACAGTTATCTACCAGACCATAGTTGATCGCTACATGCATATTGTTTGTTGCACGTTTGGTTTTCTTACTAAACTCGGTGATTGAGCTTACCCCAGATGCACTAACTCTTTTTTGATATTGCAAGTATTTCTTGTGACTCATTGGGTTTCAGTCCTTTCGATGTAGAGAACAAGGACTCTAAACCTGAGGAGTTATCTGATTCTTGAAGCATGTCATAGAGTTGTGCATGGGCTTAGGCTGTGCCTGTGTTCTCTTTCCTTATAGTTGGGACTGTCTTATTTATTTTTAGGTTTACGAAGTAAATAGACTATGAACAATAGCATTGGATTGAAATACTTTCAGTTTGAATTATTTACGTTGGATAATTGGTTTGTAATCAATTTAATTTGGTTTAATTATTTTGGATTAATTGGTTTAAATGCTTGAATAATGAATCGCTGTTATGAAAACTTTGGACTTTAAATATAATGATTTACTTAGTAGGCATTGGTTTAATGGTTTAACAATTGTAAGTCTTTCGTTAATTTATTTTCTTCTAGTTTAAATAACATGTCTTTTTAAATAAGAAGGTAAATTTACTCTGGTAATTATTATGCCTGTTTTAATTTGTAGATTACTGTGACTAAGTATAGGGGATTTCTTATGCTTGGATAGGATGGAGAGATCCCATTGCATTCAATAGTACTGATACATTGGTAATGGGGTGTGATAGGTATAACTTCTCTTTGAGGTTCTTTAGGTGATTCAAGGCTTGTGTCTCATCATTCTTTATCCAACCATGTCATCAAGGTAATTTTCATATTGATTTCTCATTTTTTACGCTAAATGGTTTCTCAGTTTCGATTCCTGGGGTAGTATCCTTTATAATGGTCCAGAACTATGGGGTTTTATCCTGAAATCATGTTAAGGAATTATTGTCTTGCTTAACCTCATGTTTGTATTCATCTCTTTTGACTCATATACGCTATCCAAGCAAATATCACGGTTTATCGTTATCTCTTCAAAACTTGCAATAATATTGCTTACTGCTTGTTTTCCTTCAATCATTGATGTATTTTGTCATCAAAATCTCTTGTAAATCATTTAAACATCAAATCAAAAGACATTAGTCTCTCTAGTAGTAGTCTTTCTTCAACTTCAATTTTTCTCTATTTCATTCGAATGCTTACATTGACTTTTTCTCCCTAAATAATTAGCATTTATATAATCACTTTTGTATGTTGGTGTACTTATTTCATTAGGTATTCTAACATTCAAAGTTTTTGTATTTCAACAGGATTCCATCGCCTTGGGTCAGCCCAGTTGCAATGACTTCTCCAGACATTTCGATTTATTTTGGGAAAAAGTCATCTGTTGCAGGGGCAATAAGACATGCATCATCTCAGTCATCAGGGTATAACCAATGGCATTTTCGATCATTGGAGGTAGCTAGTAAATGGTGTCGTTTTGAGCACAAAACTATTGAATCAGATCATTTCATGAAATGCAATGAATTAAAAAGGTTCGCTGTTCGTCAAGTATTCATAGATATGGGTTGGTTACCAGTTCTTTAGTACCAGATACCTACACATTTTAACCTTGTGAGGCAGTTTTATTGTAACCTTCAGATATAACAAGGTTTAGAGAACGGAGCAGATGATTTGTCCTTACAGATTTTTAGTTGGGTACTAGGGAAAGAGATTGTTTTGGACATTCATAGTCTTGCCCATCTTTTGGATGTCTCTGCATTTGGAAAACTTGTTTATGTGGAGCCAATGATTCCAGTTGTAGCTGAGTGGGAGCTTGTATTGATACCGGAGAAGATGATGTTGGGTCCTGAATTAAGAAAAAGTAATTGTTGACCAATTCCCAGAGTATATAGTCACATTATCAGTCACAACATTATTCCCAGAAGTGGTCATAGGGATGCTATTGTGTATTTCAGTGAGTTTGTTGCTTATTGTGTTACAGTGAGATGACAGCTCATTCTTCTATTCTTAATTTTGAGAACATTGATTACTACAATGCTTTATTCTCGGTTTGGCAATCTTCCTTATGGGAGGTTGCTCACCTACTTATTCATTCATTTGGGAATAGACCTTCCTCAAGATGACTGTGTCGAGTGGTCCATCCATTTTAACAATGGTTAGAATTCACTGTACAGGCTCAGCCTTTATGATATTGTCCTTGGCAATGACGAGTTAGAGGAAATCCCTCGTCCAAATCTGTGATCTTGGCAATGATTGGTTAAGAAAATTCAGCATAAGATGACTCCATCCTCATCTAGAATTAAGTCAGCTTCAACGGATGATATTAGTGATTCGACATACATCCCTACAGATTCATTCCTTGGACAAAGCTTAGAAGACATGAGGTCATTAGCAATTGTACAAGAAAGTATGCTACAACAGTGAGAAGTTTGCAATGATGTGTCACGTATGATGGCTCCTCAGACTGAGGTTCCTGATGTTGCTGAGCTGCAAGGTGTGTTGGTAGATGGACACGCTCTGTATATGAGTTACAAGAATACTATCATAAGACATAGACACGATTATCATTAGACAAGAAGTGTATACTGCAAGGCATTTTAGGTGTGGAGCAACATGTGATAGCAACTGAGAATGTGTTGGTGCATTTATGTGATACTGTTGAGTTTACTAAAAAATAGGTGTCCTCTTTATGGAATACGTTGACTTCGGAAGTTTTGGTTTCACATGTTCTTGTTGAGGTAGAGGCGATGACTATGACTATGCATAAGAGAGTACACAAGCATAGAATTTGATCAGTGATTGGAGCTCAGTAGATGAAGGGATCAATTGTAACATCCTTCATCTGTCTGTCAGCTCTGTTCATTTGGCTTGTTCTATAGAGTGAGTCCAATCTGTTTAGATATTCATCGAACTCATAGCTATGCCTTCATTTTCTTGCCTCATATTGTCTAAGAGTAAGGATTTCAACTTAAGACTATCTACCTTTCCCATTTAAATATTGTTAACTTATTATAGATTATCTCATTTGGTTTATGTATTATGCTTTTCAATTTCTGTGTTTGTTTTTTGGTCTTTTCCTATAGTTTATTCTTATTTGTGTAGTATTTTCTTTCATCTAATGTCAGCATTTATGTTCTATAGAGACATGGATGGGTAGTGATTGATAGTGGTGTAGCGTGATTTGCTCTAACACATAACTCTGTATTAGAGTATGTGGATTGATCATGGCATAGCATGATACGCTCTTATACCAACTTCTGTCACACCCTATTCTTGACGTATCGGTACTATGGAATGCGACGGGATCTCTCCATCATATTAGGGCATAAGAAATCCCCTTCTAGGATCTTACACTACGGTATCCCATAAGTCAACCGCAACGGCATACAGAGTAACATAAACATTCCTAAAATTCCATTCCCAACTAAAATATTTAGTAAGAAACTTAAAAATGATTATAAAGTGGAAGTCTTATAAACCAATTATCATATGCTGGCATCTAAAAAGTTAAAATGAATTACCCAAGTTTTTCATACTCCCATAATTATTATTGTTCAAATAAAAGCATTAAGGCATTATCTCAAATCTAAGGTAATTAAAACCATTATCCAATTATCTAAAATAATAAAAAGTAAAGTAATAATCATTATTTAAAGCTTATTTAAAACGTAATCCCAAAGCTAAAACAATAACAAAATTGGCTTATCCTAGGCCTAAAGGTAAGTCTACGCATAGCACGATGGATGAGAGATGTCCTCCGCAGGTGTACTATCTTCATCCTTCACACTAGATGAAAGGCAAACTGAAACATTAAATGAGGAACCTACAACATCTAAAAATAGTTTATATGCACAAGGTAAGCTTAACCACCGAGCTTAGCATGAAAACCAAACATTCAACAAACAAATGCATGCAACTATCAACTACGATCTGGTAATTAACTATAGGTGCCAGATCAAGACAACCCATACACGAAGTCTCCAGGCTGTATAGGTCTTCTCCCATCAGATGATGTCACTTCACTTAGCGTACAGCATCACTCCGAGTATGGGTACATCGTTATGGAACAAGCCCGTATTACATTGGCCACTTGCCCACAACTCATCCCAAGCCTGTGTTGAGCCGACCACTTGAGGAGATGGTAATCCCACTAGTCGACTCGCCCACCCATTAATACTGCCTCAGATATGAAGAGCATCTCAGCTATGTTCATACCTTTTTTTTTTATTGTACCCATGCCATTACATTACCCCCTAATGGTTAGGGGTACATGTCACACCCCAATTCTGTACTGTTCAGAATGGTGTGATGAACCGCTAGCAAACCAACGGTTCAACCAGGATCTCGAGTAGGCTATATCCGTGTTATCTAAACTTCCACAAATCCATAATCATAATCAGAGTAAATACACAATAGCAGAAATCTTATAATAAAATGAACTGAGAATCTACTGTGATATAAATATTAAATAGCAAATTATTCTATATCAACTGGGACATAAATATTATCAAATATATGTCTTTATTAAATTCAAATAAAAAAACCTAAGAAAAATCTAATCGAATACACATGAGTTGCACTCGCAAGAGGAGTCATGTGTATCTACTTCAGCTTCAGCTTCCATCGTCGCCACGTTCCCGTATGCTGGAGCATTCATATAATCGTCAATCGTATAACCTGCATCATCAACTAAAAATATTCGACATCGAGGGGTGAGCACACATCACGGCTCAGTGAGTAGACAAAACAATGCAACAATACATATGCATGCAATCAATTCATATCTTTGGTCTGGTTTATAGTTTGCAATGCGCAATAGAAAGGTTGGGTGGTCAAAGGTTAACGTTTATTGACCCCGCCTCTATACACAGGGTGTGGAAGTCCGCCCAAAGGTTAACGTTTATCGTCATCCCCATCCACCCTAATCATGACATTATACAACAAAGGTTAACGTTTATTGCTATATAATACCATACCAACACGTAAGCCCCTGTTAGTGAGGGCTTGCAAACTGGGCTCGCAACTAACCAATCCTAATGCCAAACAGTGTATCCAAGGCCTCACCCCAGCATCACTCAGAATGTCCATAGAGATAGAGCTAAGGCCCCCCGGTAGAGTCAGAGACTACAATGACCGAGACCACCTCCCCTGATACTCTACGACATAATAGTACTACAAAAGTAATGGCGATACGACGATGCTAATGCACAAGACTTGAGTTAGAGATAGAGCTAAAGTGCTGAGACCCGTCAAAGGTTAACGTTTATTGACGTTCTCATCACACTTCCCCTGATACTCGCTCGCATCAAGTACACAAATCACACATATACAATCACATGCCTATTCCTATCATCATCATCATCATCATGTTATAAACAATAAAATAAATATGCATGAATAAATAATAGAAATATTGGATGACATGTTGTATGCACATTACAAACATATTCGCATAGAATCAAGCATGGCATTGGACTCAAGAAATAAAAAACAGTTTGTTATTAACCAATTAGTTTAGAGTTCTGTTTCCTCACCTTAGCTTGCTAATAGATACTTTTCCAAGCTTTAAAATCACCTTTATAATGTTATTATATTGCTAGAAGACCTAACAAATTCAATAGAATTTAATTAGAATTTATTCAGAATTTAAAAACTATTCTGTTAACTGAGGGTCGGAGGTAGGGTCGGAGTCTTGATCGACCCTGGGTGCGACCCTCCCCAAATTCTGAACTTCCCGAACACTGAGGGTCGATGGTCAGGATCACCTAGGGTCGGATGGTCATCGACCCTTGGTGCGACCTTCGGTGCACTTTGGTCCAATTCCCTCTTTTAGTCCATTATTCGTGCTTGGGATCCTATGGCTTGCTCCTACATTCCATTCTACATTCATTCCATGGTTTGAAACTATGTATAATCCACCTAGATAGCTTTCATGTAATCCCCCATGGTTTTCCATGAATACCTAACCATAGGTTGATGGTTTGGGTTTCTCCGAGATCACACTCTCATCAATATCTGAGAAGAATACTCCTTCTCTGGAACTCTACTCTTTTGGCTAAATTCTCTTCCTTGCTTCTCTTCTTCCTCTTTTCCTTCTCTTCTCTTTCTCTCAATTCAATTAGGGTTGTGAAAGGAGTGAAAGAGGCTTAGGGAGTCCTTTAAATAGAGTAGGAACATCCTAAATAAGTCCCATTGAGATTAGGAAAAAATCCCAATCGAAAATTAGGAAATTTCCTAATTTCTATTTCTTACGGTAACCGAGGGTCGATGGGAGGGTCGATGATCCCGTCGACCCTAGGGTTCAAGATGTCCGACCCTCCCTTCAAATTAAGTGTTTTTGGGTCGATTTGATACCTGGGATCTCGATCTCCTTCACGCCCTTGGTCCATTTGACTCGACCATGATGGGTAAACCTAGTTCAAGGTGGTAAGATCGGTTTAGATTGACACGGGTCTTACAGTACACTTAAATTGGTAATTATGTTTAACTAGCCATGTCCACTTAATTAAACATATTACTAGACCATGACATCGCTAAGCTTCTAACCACGTCTGAGCCCCTACATAGGACATCGTGATTTGGCTAGGATACATATGGTTAATGCAAAGCAGCACTAGTAAGAAGTGGTGCAAGGGTCCCATACCACCCACCTTTATTTTTACCTACTTAACCAAACATCATTGATCAATCATGGACCAGTCGCCTTCGTGGAAAGGTAGTGAATGTCCCATACCACTCACTCTACAATCCCTAAACGACACTGCTGACCCCAAATACAAGGATGCATATGCATGATTATACAAAATAGTTTATTGGGTGGTATGTTATCACACAGAAGCATGTTATCAATTGTACACCATCACATAACATAATAAAATTAGAAAAACTTATGCATCCAAAGGTTTAGTTTCCTTACCAACAGATAGAGAGTAAACTACTACAAATTTCGGTCAGGTAGCAGCCTACCTAAGTCCTCGTATCTTTACTAAAATCATAAGCAATATAATTTCATTAATGTATTATTTAATAGTTTATTTCGCTTCTTTTTAATATTCTGGTGCTTACAACATTCTTTACTTAAATGATAGTCCATGCCTACCATTTATTGTTCGATTATCCTATCATAGGATCTAGGGATTTATTAGTAATTTCATTTGTTAGTGTTCGTAGTCTAAGGATAACTTCTTAACGCATGATGATCATGCTGTCCATACAAGGTAGGTGAAGTGTGAGTTAGCACACCATGAAACAACACACTCATTAATTAGAAATTACCATCTAAGAGCTTTAATACTAAGAAGGACTTCTTTTAACGAAGTCATGGGTGTTCTAACGTTGTACAAGAGTCAGGTTACCAGTTTCTATGGTTTAACAATTGTTATCCCGAGGTTTTTAGCATTTAAAATAGTGAACAACAAGTTAATTAAATAGGTTATAGGGTATCTAGTCTAAACAATGTGAAGAACGTTCATAGAAATTTTATCTTGAAGATCTAAACTCATAATTATTCTCATAAAAATTCTAAAAAGCCACTGACCAAAAGTGGTCAACAACATTTGTCATATCTCGTGCGGTACATGGCATCGACCGCACAGTTTGGCCACCAGGCGTGTGGCACATGTCATCGATCACACATAAAAATGTGGTTGCTTGATAGTACCAGCACACCAGAAGCTTAGACCCTGTAGGTTTGGTTTAAGGTCTTAACTTGCAGAGGTGGTCCGTGGTTGGTTGATTTTAATTGTAAACCATTCCCTACCTTTGTCCAATAATGTACCAGGGGTTTCTTACCATAGAAATACTATTTATGGGTTCTAAGCCCTTAATAAAATCAGAATAAATTCTAAGAATTTACCGGCCAAGTTTGGTCGAGATCCGCTATTGGAATGGCGTGCAGCTGATGCCATTGACCGCACATCTCAATAGCCAGGTTGTGCAGCTCGTCCCATAGGCCGCAAGTCTAAACGTGCTCCGATTGTCACCAAAATTCTTCGACATGTTTCTTCTATTTCTCTTAGGAAAAATAAGGAGTTTGAGCTCCTAGATCCAAGTCTATACAAAGGTTTGGTTATTGTTTCGATTTGATAGGTAGTTGAGTTTTCAGATCTAGTTTTTAAACTTTAGATCCAACTTTTAAACATTCGAATCCCTTCTTTGGTCCATGATCTGAGACTCCCAGGGTCATTCTGGGATTTTTAATAGTCATCCTACAGTCTCTGAACGTCATAGACAGTTTATTCATGATTTTCAATGATTCGATCTCAACATTCTGATATACCATTCATGCTACTTTCCATAGTCCATCTTCGTGAATAGTGGCCTGCATGTTCATTGTTCTGCCAAGGATGGTGGGTTATTCTTTCTCCTTTGATTTAGTCAAGGAGAAATTCCTTCAAATGTTTACAGACCATGGTTGTGAGCCTTATTATTTTCCTTCAGATATTATTTGAATCATTCCATTATATTCCATTATTTCCCATTAAACGGTTTAGGTTTCATAGTGAGGGGATTACTTACAAAGTTTGTCTCCCTCGATCTCCAAGCCCTCCAACAACGAAGTCACCGATTTATGGGTCCATTTCATTTCTCTTTCTTCTTCGTTTTCTCTTCCTCCTTGCTGGGTCGTAATGAGAGCAAGGTTCTTCCTTTCTCTCTTCTTCTTCTTCATTTCCCCTCTTTCCCTCCCATTTCCTTCTCCACTTTGTGCATCAGATATTTTCTATACCAAATCTCTAGGTTTGTTGACTAAAGAGATAGGGATCTCTATGCAATGCCAAAACCGATAAGGTATAGTATCAGTATGGCATGGAGGAGATTTTCCTCTCATTCATTCCATTCTAAACCCAATCATGGTCAGTCTACCATGAATAAACAATTAGTGTTAAACCCTCCATGTAGGGACGAAGTTTCAATTCAAATAGTGGGTTCTGTAGTTGGTTAATCACCAATCAATTTCGCGCCTAGAAGCGAGGCGGCACAAGGTGCGGCTGATGTCCAACCGTACCACTTCTGCCTAGAGCTTGACCTCCTTTTTGGCTGGTTAGCTAAGGTGCATGCATGCCAGGCTCTTTGGGGTCGCCTTGGTTGGTTCAGAGGTTTCTCTTAGTGTATTTCTGCACACTGTAGTGACACGAGAGGATCAAAGTAGTGACTCTATGTCACCTCATAATTATGTTCTCATCTTTGATCGTGTTTATACAATATGCTCGTTTATGGGAAGACCTGATACATGCCCAAAATGGTCAGATTGTAATGGGGTTTGGGCATGGGTCTTACAACGCATGTGTTTTTAATGGATAGATGTTCGTGATGGAGAGTTACTTTAATATTGAACTGTTTCTATTATTCTTCTTTTGGATTAGTTAGATTACATTCACTTAGCCCATAATTTGTAGGGCATTAATACTTTAATTTTTATTGATGGTGATTATTGATGAATAAATTTTTAAAAGATGAAACATACTAGTATTTACTCGTATTTATCATTGGAAAGCTCATGGTTATTTATTTATCTTCCACTATATACTACTCTGAATTGTATATGTGGCATTGCATTAGTATGTGGTTGGTATGGTTGTGCACCGCTTACGAGTTCTTGGTGGGACCACTTCCAAACTATGGTGTTGATCCAGTCATATCCCAAAAATTTTTCGTACCGGTATTTTGGGATGTGATAGTTTTGGTATTAGAGCATTAAGCTTTATTACACTATGTAGGACTTGTGCCCAAATCCTATTACGATACATCAATTTTAGGCGTAAGTTGGGCCTTCCTACGTACGAGCATATCGTATAGACGTGAACAAGATATGGAATTAAACTAAAGGCAATGTCAAGAGATTAGATTTAAACCCTTATGGCGATAAAGCACACCAAAGAGTGCTAGGAAACATCTCAGACCCCTAGCAAACAAACCCCAAAGGTCTGACACAAATGCACCTATAACTGGCCGACTAAAATGAGGTCTGGCACTATGTAGAGGGCGTGCGGTAGACTACCAACCACATGGTCCAGCCACAGCCCCTGTACGTAGAACTGGTTTGAGACCGACCTAGTATGGGACCCACTGTTTGAAAACCTATTTTCTCCCTCTGTAACTGACTATGTATGGACTCCAAACATGGTAAGTTGCCTTTAATTAATTCTAGAAAAGGAAAGAGGAGGAGGAGAATCATCTCCTTTTCATCTTTGGCCTCCAAGCTTACCAACATGGGAAGGGAGGAGATTTCTAATCTCTATTCTTATATTCAATCCATCCAAGACCAAAGGAGAAGGGAAAAGAGACGACACATGGGTTGGGAGAGAAAGGGATAAAAGGGGAAGAAAAGAAGAAGAAAAGGAAGAGAGGAGCTCTCATCTCATTGCCACCAAGCAAGGAGGAACCACAGAGAAGAAGAGGAAGAAACCAAAAGGGAAAAGATATACTTACCTCTGGATCATTTGAGTATTCGCTAGGAAACTTGAAGGAGAATCGAAACATTATAAGTACTTTATCACTTCGAGATCTGATTCATTTAGAAGAAGTCATGGGATGTAGTGAGTTAAACAATGATATTATAATAAAATATGGATCAAATGGATTAAGGGACACTAAAGGATATTAAACAAAGATTTATGGATTTAAACATCATCCTTGGCAAAGCCATGGACATGTGAACCATTGTTCTCAGCTTTGAAGATTTAAATGGTAATGTACATGGGAGCAAGTAGAGGTTACAATGAATCCAGGAATGCTGGAAATCCATAAAAAGACTACTAGGGATCCTAAATTGATCATTGGAGACTTGGATCATGTGTAAATGGATGGATCTGAATGCCTTGAGGTTGGATCTGGAGTTCTTAAAACCAGATTTGATATCTTGGGTAAACAAGCAAGCAAAGGTATCCAAAATTCAATAGGGAAGTTGAGTATAGAACTCAAACTCAGTATGTAGACCAAGAAGGATATAAGAAACACGTCAAAAGAATTTTGGATCCCAGATGACTACTATTTGGCTTACGGTTTATGATGTGCCGTACAACCTGGCCATAATGACGTGCGGTCGGATACTTGCTGTAAGACCCGCACGCCATGAATCCGGTCTAACCTTACATTCTCGTGTAGTGACCGATCTCTCCATCATAATGGGCTTAGGTAAACCAATTGTATGACGAAACCACAAGATGAGGTAAGCAATAAGTCCAATTTAGTTGGTATGGTTGACTGTTTAAGTTTGTGTGGAAGCAACCAATCAAAAACTAAAAGCCAGTAAATTTTGGGCCTATGGTGGCAGTTTTGAGGGCAACCGTCGCATCTATGGTCTATCGTAGTGAGACCACATCACCTATGGTTGCATGTTTTGGTGGTATGGTCGACGGTTTATGCGACCGTATGATCCACCGTACGAACCCAGAATCGACTCTGTATTTAGAAAATTTTCCTAATTTGAGGAGGACTCTATCCTAATTAAAGTGGGACTCTATATAGAGGTTTTCCTCTATATAAGGGACGTTCCTTAGCCTCTCTCACTCTTTTAGAACCCATATTGAAACTCTAAACCTAAAAGAGAAAGAGAGAGAGGAAGAGAAGGAGAAGGAGATTTGGGGAAGAAGGCTGAGAGGAAGGTTTTGCAGAGAAGAGTTCTATCTCCCTACAACAAGCTTAAGGTATGGACTTGACTTTATTGGATAGATCAGATAGGATAGGTTCCTTTCCATCAAATTGATGTGTTGAATCTAATGTAACAATTTTGATTATAGAATTTCTAAGCAAAACCATGAGAGAATAGGTTAGGGATAATTGATAAGGATAAACTGTGATCAAAGGCCATAGAATGATTTTAGGATGAATCCCATTGATGATCCATGAGGAAAAACTCATATGAGAAGTAAAAATTAACTTGACTACGTATGGTCACAGCTATGGTCGACCATAGGATGTGAAAATAGTCGACTACAACCATTCGAGAAGAATTTAGGAAACATACGGTCATAGGTACGGTAGCATGTATGCGACCATAGGGTATCGACCATATGTCCTATGGTGGCATATATTGCGACCATATGATCGACCATAGCATCGATCGTAAGAAAACAGCAAGCATATTTTAAGACCAAACAAGGTTTTTGACTGTTGTAACTTGATAAACTTGAACCCTAACTTAGATTCATTAATTTTTTAGGTTCCTAATAGATTAAAAGTGACTTCCAAAGCTTAGAAGAGGAACAAGGAGAGGAACAAACATCGATAAAAAATAAGGGAACAAGACTTACACTAATTGGATAATAACGAACTGTTTATTTTTATTGAGTCCAATACCATGATTGATTCTATGCTTGTATGTTTGTAATGTGCATCTCACATGTCATCCAATATTCTTGCTATTACTGCTCATGCATATCTAATTCTGTTTATTTATAACATGATGATGATGATGATGCTAGGAATAGGCATGTGATTGTATGTGTGTGGTTAGTGTGCTTGATGCGAGTGGAGCATCAAGGGGAGGACATGGCATTGTGGTCTTTGACCCAGTCACCAGACTTTGGTTCTATCTCTACTCAAGTATTGTTCATTGACATCGTCGTATTGCCTTTACCTTAATAGAACTATTATGTCGTAGAGCATCAGGGGAGGTGGTCTCGGATTATGTGGTCTCTGATTCTGCCGGGGGTGTTAGCTCTATCTCTATGGATGTATTGAGAGATACTGTGGTGAGGCCTTGGATACACTGTATGGCATTAGGATTGATTAGTTGCGAGCCCAGTTTGTAAGCCCTCGCCAGTAGGGGCTTACATGTTGGTATGGGTAGGGCATCAGGAGAAGTGTTGGCGGTGTGTAATCCAGACACTTTAGCTCTATCTCTATTCCATGGTGGGTGCATGTGGGACGGCAATGGTGTTTGATCCATTAGGCAGATTCATACACTCGTGTATAGAGGTGCAGGGGCCACCAAACCTTTCTATAGCACATTGCAAACTTAAAAACCAGACCAAAGATATGAATTGATTGCATGCATATGTTTATTGCATTGTTTTGTTTACTCACTGAGCTCAAGTTGGAGAGTTGACCCTCGCACGTGTAATTCTTTTTAGTTTATGATTTTGTAGGTGTTACTGTCGAAGATTATATGAATATGCCAACGTATGGATAAATGGCAACTATAGATGTACAGGCTGTGGAGGATGATTATGACTCGTCAAGCGGGTATTTCCATCGTGGTTATGCTTAGTATTTAACTTTTGTATTTTGATACTTTTAATATGTATTAATTATGTTTTGGTTAATTGGAGATAACTGGATCATTTAATTATTTATCATGTAGACCTCAGTTCATTATTAACAAGACTTTCGCTATTTACTCAATTATCTCTGATTGTTATTGTGGAATGTGTTTTGGTTTAACATGGTTGGCATAACATATATGAGATCCTGGTTTGAACTGTCAGTTTTTATGACGGTTCATCACACCATTGGTTTGTCCAAAATTGGGGTGTGACATGTGCCTTACGAAATTTCGATGCCAGCTGGTGATCAAACTTGGCCAGTAAATCTCTTTTAATTAATTAGAAATTATTGAGACCTTAGAACAGAAAAATAATGCCTCATGATGCGGTGAAATCCATTACGCATCATGAACACCTGAAACAAGATTTGGTGTATGCCAAGAATGAGTAAACCATGGAGTGCCCTTATAAGGGAAGACCTGAAATCAACACTATTGAGGTTAAGAAATTATAAGACCCGCACACCACGAACCTTGTCTAACCTTATGTTCTTGTACTGTGATTGGTCTTCCCATCGAAATCTGCTCAAACGAACCAACCGTATAAAGAAACCACAAAGTCAGGAGTTAAATTAGTCAAATTTAGTTATGTGGTTGACTGTTATGGTTTGTGTGGTTGAGACTGGTAAGTAGACCAGTCAATTTATGGTCAAATGTTTTAGTTTGTGTGGTCGATGGATTATGAGACCAGTGACTCGATCAGTTAATCTCTGAACCAACCCCCTGTTTAGGAAACTTTTCTAATTTAAAGAGGACTCTCTCCTAATTGATAGAGGACTCTATATGGAAACTTTCTCTTTATATAGAGAACATCCCTCTACTCTATTTTAGTCTTTTGCTTATTTCCAACCCTAGAACTAAGAGAGAAAGAGACAGGAGAAGGAGAAGGAGACTGAAGAGGAAGAAAGCTTGAAAGAAGGAGAAACAGTTGCAGACAAAGGATTTAACATTGACTACCACAGTGAAGATCAATGGTAAGTACCTTGACTCTGTAGAAGGATAGGTTACAATAAGGTGGTGAATTAGAGACCTTGAAGCAAGGAAATATCGGATCTAATATCAATGATGATTCTAATATAAATTCATAACAAGGATTAGGGTTTTAATGGAAGGATATAAACAATGGGTAATGGCCATAAAATGACTCTAGGATGAACCCCATTAATGAGCCAAGGTGTTGACTCAAGAGGGAATTTATACTGGAAAATAACCTAACCAAAGTTTGTGTGGTCGCATCATTGGTCGACTATATGTGTGACCAGTGAGTCGACTAGTAACTCTCGAGAGTTTGCCAAAAATTCTCTGGTCGCATCACTAGTCGCATGATGCGCGACCAGTAAATGTCGGCCAGTCAATTGTGAGAAGCCATACTTTGGAATTTGACTACCATAACTCGATGAAATAAAACCCTAACTTAAATTTATAAATTGTTTAGGTTTCCAACTAATTTAAATTAATTTCCAAGGCTTTGAAGAAGAATAAATATCATTTATATGTGAGGAAACAAGACCTAAACTAATTGGATAATAATAAACTACTCTTCCCTTTTATTTCCTATCATTATAATGATGCTATGCTTGGTATGAATGTTTGTGCATCTCGCATGTCATCCAATACATGTTATATATCTGCTCATGCATATTTTATTTTCATTTTTATTTAATATGATGATGATGATGATAGGAATAGGCATGTGCTTGTGTGTGTGGCCGATGTGTTGGAATAGGTTGGAGTATCAAGGGGAGGACGAGGTATTGTGGTCTTTGGCCTGACCATTAGACTCTAGCTCTATCTCTGATATGTTCTTTATGTTGACATTGTCGTATCACTGTTACCTTAGCAGAACTAGTATATAGTCTAGTATCAGGGGGAGGGCACGGTACTATGGTCTTTGGCATGACTGCCAAACTCTAGCTCTATTTCTATGGACATATTAAGGGATGTTGGGGTAAGGCCTCGGATACATTTGGATAACATCTAGGATTGGTTAGACACGAACCTAATTTATAAACCCTCACCAGTAAGGGCATACGTACTGATACAGGTAGGGTATCAGGGGGTTCTAGTGTTGTATTATCTGGAAACTCTAGCTCTATCACTATTTTGTAGTGAGTGATGTGGGATGACAGCGGTGTGTGATCTGTTGGACATGCTCATACTATCGTGCATAGAGGTGTGGTGGTCGCCTATCCTTACCATAGCACATTTGCAAACTTATACTAAAACAAAGATATGAATTGAATGCATGCATATATTCACGTATTGTTTTGTTTTCTCATAGATCTAAGTTGTGAGCTCACCCTACTGTACCATTTTCTTTTTAGTTCTTATGATGCAAGTAATACCGTTGAAGACTAGCAAGCTGTGGAGGACGAGTATGATTTATCATGCTAGTGTTTCAACTATGTCTATGCTTAGTGGTTAACTTTTGTATTTTGGTACATGTAATAGATATTAATTATGTTTTGGTTACTTTGAGATAACTGGTTTATTATTTACTTATCATTGTAGACACTTTGTTTATTAATACAGACTTTTACTTATTATCTATTATCTCTAATTGTGATTTAATGTATGGTCTGAATTGTTTGCACAATCTTACGAGATCCTGACTTGAACCATTGGTTTTTATGACGATTTATTAAACTTCTAGTTCAACTAGAATTAGGGTGTGATAGAAATGATCTGAGGTGTCTGTACCATCACACAACCACGGTTCAACTTGCAGTCAACACAGTGCCACACACCTTGTGGTCACTAACCAAGCAGTCAACTAAGTGCCGCACGTGATACTGAGCTGTGTTGATGACCATTTTTTGGTTAGTGACCCTACAAGAATTACATGAGCATGCCTATAGGTTTAAATGCCAAATAATCAAATGCTCATATTGTTAAGTAGGATGTTTTAATCGATTAAACCTTATGTAACTTGTTGTTTACCATGAAAACTGGTTAGTAACCTTGGACAACATATGAAAAACTTTAGGAATGATAAACTAGAACCCCTAACTTCATGATAAGAAGTCCCTTTTAGTATTAAGGCATTTAGAAGGAAAGCCTTGCTAGCAATAATGTCATCTCATGAAAGATTTGTGCAGATAGCACTAGATTTCTTAGTGACATCAAACTTACTACAAGTGTAAATGTGTCCAAGAGTGCTGAATAGTGACAAGTAAATCTAGTAATGAAACCCTTGATTCCAAAGCATGATAAACATACAATAAATGGAAGGTACTAAACATTGGATGAGCTACTAAGCCATAAATACCAAGATGTCAGCTAAAAGAGAAGTTTAATTAATTCTATCAAATAATGTATTAACCAATATTACTATTTCTGATGTTGAATCCTAAGTGACGAGATCGTTGGTAGATTACTACTCGAAAGACTTATTGAAGACTACTCCCAAAGTAATTGTAAGGGAACTAAACCTTTCTTTGGTAGATTAGTCCTTTAATTCATGTGGAGTGATGTTATGTGATTGATAACATGTCTTGTGTGTGATAACATGCATCCAATTAACTGTATTGCTTGTTCATGTATATGCATTCTCCTGTGTGTGATCAATTATACTTGTCACACCCCCATTTCCGCACCATTCGGAATGGTGTGATGAACCGTCAATAAGCCAACGGTTCAACCAGGATCTCACAATAGGCTATCCCACATACGATAAACCAAAACACATTTCACATTAATCAGAGGTAATAAAATAAATAGCGAAAGTCTTATAGTAAATGAACTGAGAATCTAACTGTGATAACCATAAATAAATATCAAATTATTGTTAAATCAACTGAGACATAATTAAATAAATATCAATTACATGTCTTTAATAAAATCTAAACAAAATCTAATCGAATACGCATGAGTTGCACTCGCATGAGGAGTCATGCATATCCACTAAGTCCTCACCTTCCATTGTCGCCACATGCCCATACACAGGAGCGTTCATATAATCTTCAACGGTGGTACCTGCATCATCAACTAAAAGTATTCAAATTCGAAAGTGTGAGCACACATCACGGCTCAGTGAGTAAACAACACAATGCAACAATACATATGCATGCAATCAATTCATATCTTTGGTCTGGTTTAAAGTTTGCAATGTGCTATAGAAAGGATAGGTGGCCGCCGCACCTCTATACACGAGTGTGTGGAAACACCCAATGAAAATGGCACTATCACCCCACATGCACCCACCATGGACAATATACACCCCATGAAAACGGCATGGCTGCACTGGTTGCCTATACCAACACGTAAGCCCCTGTTGGCGAGGGCTTGCAACTAACCAACCCTAATGTCAAACAATGTATCCAAGGCCTCACCCCAGCATCCCTTAATACATCCATAGAGATAGAGCTAAGGTCTGGTGACTAGGCTGAACCACAATGCCACGTCCCCTCCCTGATGCCCTATGACATATTAGTTCCGCTAAGGTAATGGCGATATGACGATGTTAGTGGACAAGACTTGAGTAGAGATAGAGCTAGAGTCTAGTGACCAGGCTGAACCACAATGTCACGTCCTCCCCCTGATGCTCCACTCGCATCAAGCACACTAACACTTGCTTAGTGGACATGACTTGAATAGACCATGGCATAATATACCCCGATGAGAACGGCATCGAAGTACCGATTGATACCATCCCTACCTGCACCATGTACACCAGCCAAACACAAACATTCACATGCCTATTCCTACCATCATCAACATCATCATGTTATAATCAATAAATTTAAATATGCATGAATAGTAATAATAGAAATATTGGATGACATGTTGAATGCACATTACAAGCACACACGCATATCACAATCATGGTATTGGACTCAAGAAATAAAAATAGTTTGTTATTAACCAATTAGTTTAGGTCTTATTCCCACATCTTTGCTTGTTTATAGATCCTCTTTCAAGCCTTAAGAATCACTTTTAGATCAATATTATATTGCTAGAAGACCTAACAAAGTCGATAGAATTTAATTAGAATTTATTCTAATTTTTTTATAGCTTGCTGTTAACTGGGGGTCGCTGCCTAGGGTCGGATGTTCCATCGACCCTAGGTGCTACCCCTCCTTTCCTAAATTTCCCGAATGCTGGGGGTCGATGCTAGGGTCGGAGGTTCCATCCCCCTAGGTGCGACCCACCATGGTTTGAGTCGAAACTATCAAATTTCTTCCATTCATTCATGTTTGGGGTCCTATGGCTTGCTTCTATAGTCCATTCCATACATGTTCTATGGTTTAAAACTATTCTTTATTCACCTAAATGGTTTCAATGATCTCCTCCATGGTTTCCATTGAAACCTAACCATGGATGGGTGATTTGGGTTTCTTCTAAGTTATACCCTCTTCATAAACCATTCTAAGGTCTTAAATAAATCATGGGGGAATGTATTCATACCTTAGGTTTACTGAGATTCAGAGTTTCCTCTGAATTTCCTCCTCCTTGGTCTTCTTCTTCAATTCTCTTTCTCTTCTCCTTCTCTTCCTTCTCTTCTCTTTCTTTCAATCCAATTAGGGTTGTAAAAGGAGTGAAAAATGCTTAGGGACGTCCTATTTATAGAGTAAAACCTCCCAAAATAAGTCCCATTGAGTTTAGGAAAGGTTGCAATCGAAATTAGGAAAGTTTCCTAATTTTTGGTTCGTGCTGTTTTTTCCGATTATCGGGGGTCCATGGGGGGGTCGGACAATTCATAGACCCCCTGCGACCCCTGGTCACGGGTCGATGGGGGGGATCGATGGGTGGTCGGACCTGCCTGTTAAAACCTGCGACCTTACCCTCATTTTGATTATTTTTTAGTAAATTTTCATATTAGGTCTTGGTTTTTCTTCTCGCACTTGGTCCACTTAGCTCGACCATGATATGTTGACGGGTCCCAACACAAAATATAAGGTTAGGCTGGGTTCATGGCGTGCGGCTCTTAAACTCCACCACCCTTAAAAGAAATTTCGTCCTCGAAATTTGAAAGTACGGATCTTAACAGTCAAAATGAGGGTAGGGTCGCAGCTTTTAACAGGCAGGTCTGACCCCCCATCGACCCCCCCATCGACCCATGACCAGGGGTCGCAGGAGGTTTATGAATTGTCCGACCCCCCCATCGACCCCCCCATCGATCCCCGATAATCGAGAAAAACAGCACGAATCGAAAATTAGGAAACTTTCCTAATTTCAATTGGAACCTTTCCTAAACTCAATGGGACTTATTTTGGGAGGTTTTACTCTATAAATAGGACGTCCCTAAGCCTCTTTCACTCCTTTTACAACCCTAATTGGATTGAGAGAAAGAGAAGAGAAGGAAGAGAAGGAGAAGAGAAAGAGAATTGAAGAAGAAGACCAAGGAGGAGGAAACTCAGAGGAAACTCTGAATCTCAGTAAACCTAAGGTATGAATACATTCCCCCATGATTTATTTAAGACCTTAGAATGGTTTATGAAGTGCGTATGACTTAGAAGAAACCCAAATCACCTATCCATGGTTAGGTTTCAATGGAAACCATGGAGGAGATCATTGAAACCATGTAGGTGAATAAAGAATAGTTCTAAACCATAGAACATGTATGGAATGGACTATAGAAGCAAGCCATAGGACCCCAAACATGAATGAATGGACGAAATATGATAGTTTCGACTCAAACCATGGGGGGTCGCACTCTAGGGTCGATGGAACATCCGACCCTAGCATCGACCCCTAGAATTCGGGAAGTTCAGGAAAGGAGGGGTAGCACCTAGGGTCGATGGAACATCCGACCCTAGGCATCGACCCCTAGTTAACAGCAAGCTGTAAAAAATTAGAATAAATTCTAATTAAATTCTATCGACTTTGTTAGGTCATCTAGCAATATAATATTGATCTAAAAGTGATTCTTAAGGCTTGAAAGAGGATCTACAAACAAGCAAAGGTGAGGGAACAAGACCTAAACTAAATGGTTAATAACAAACTATTTTTATTTCTTGAGTCCGATACCATGATTGTGATATGCGTGTGTGCTTGTAATGGGCATTCAACATGTCATCCAGTATTTCTATTATTACTGTTCATGCATATTTAAATTTATTGATTATAACATGATGATGTTGATGATGGTAGGAATAGGCATGTGAATGTTTGTGTTTGGCTGGTGTACACAATGCGGGTAGGGATGGTATCAACCGGTACTTCGATGCCGTTCTCATCGGGGTATATTGTGCCATGGTCTATTTAAGTCATGTCCACTAAGCAAGTGTTAGTGTGCTTGATGCGAGTGGAGCATCAGGGGGAGGACGTGATATTCTGGTTCAGCCTGGTCACCAGACTCTAGCTCTATCTCTACTCAAGTCTTGTCCACTAACATCGTCGTATCGCCATTACCTTAGCGGAACTAATATGTCGTAGGGCAACAGGAGGGGGGGACGTGGCATTGTGGTTCAGCCTGATCACCAGACCCTAGCTCTATCTCTATGGATGTATTGAGGGATGCTGGGGTGAGGCCTTAGATACATTATTTGACATTAGGGTTGGTTAGTTGCAAGCCCAGTTTGCAAGCCCTCGCCAACAGGGGCTTACGTGTTGGTATGGGCAACCGGTGCAGCGATGCCATTTTCATGGGGTGTATATTGTCCATGGTGGGTGCATGTGGGGCGACAATGCCGTTTTCATTGGGCATTTCCACGCACTCGTGTATAGAGGTGCGGTGGCCTCTTATCCTTTCTATAGCACATTGCAAACTATAAACCAGACCAAAGATATGAATTGATTGCACGCATATGTATTGTTGCATTGTGTTGTTTGCTAATTGAGCCGTGATGTGTGCTCACCCTTTCAAATTCTAATACTTTTAGTTGATGATGCAGGTACCACCGTTGAAGATTATATGAACGCTCCTGTGTACGGGCATGTGGCGACAATGGAAGCTGAGGACTTAGTGGATATGCATGACTCCTCATGCGAGTGCAACTCATGCGTATTCGATTAGATTTTGTTTAGATTTTATTAAAGACATGTAATTGATATTTATTTAATTATGTCTCAGTTGATTTAACAATAATTTGATATTTATTTATGGTTATCACAGTTAGATTCTCAGTTCATTTACTATAAGACTTCCGCTATTTATGTTATAACCTCTGATTAATGTGGAATGTGTTTTGGTTTATCATATGTGGGATAGCCTATTGTGAGATCCTGGTTGAACTGTTGGTTTATTGACGGTTCATCACACCATTCTGATTAGTGCGGAATTGGGGTGTGACAATAGTGGTCTAAAAGCAGGGTGGAATGGGACACCTCAAGACCTCTCCATGAAAGGTAGAGCTAGTCATGTTGTTTCATGATGTCTAGTTAAGTCAGTAAGGAGAAAGGTTGGTGGAATGGACGCTTGCACTACTTCTAATTGACACATCTTTGCATTGACCACATGTAACCTATCCAACTCACGATGTTCTACGTGGGGGCTTGGACGGGGTCAAAATCTTGGCAAAGTTATGATCCCATAAAATGACTAATTAGGTGAACATGACTAGTCGAACATAATTGTCCTGATGACTGTACCCCTAGCCATTGGGGGGTTAAGTAATGGCATGGGTTCAATAAAAGGTGGTATGAACATAGCTGTGATGCTCCCCATGGTTGATGTGATAGGATGGGATGGTGAGCCAATTAATGGGAATACCATCTCCTCAAGTGCCTGACAGACTATGGACTTGGGATGAGTTGGGTGCCGGCAGCCGGTGGGATAACGAACTTGCATTCCAACGATTGACCCATACTTAGGGAATGTTGCTGTACTCTGTGTGTGGGACAGTATTCGTTCTGAAGGGGGTGACTTGTATAGCCTGGAGATTCCGTGTGTGGGTTGTCCTGAGCTAGCACTTACAACTATGTACCAAATCGTAGTTGATAGCTGCATCCATATTGTTTGTTGTACGTTTGGTTTTCTTACTAAACTTGATGGTTGAGCTTATCCTGTGTGCATAAACTCTTTTTAGATATTGCAGGTACTTCTCATAACTCGTCGGGTTGTAATCCGATCGGTGTAGAGAACGAGGACTCTAAACCTGAGGAGGAGTTCTCTGATTCTTGAAGCATTGCATAGAGCCGAGCATCGGCTTAAACTGTGCCTATGTTCTCTTTCCTTATAGTTGGGATTATCTAATTTATGTTTGGGTTTACGAAGGAAATAAACAATGAACAATAGGATTAGTTTGAAATACATGAAGTTTGAATTATTTACGTTGGATAATTGATTTGGAATCAATTTAATTTCATTTAATTATCTTGGATTAATTGGTTTACATACTTGAATAATGAATAGCTATTGTGAAAACTTTGAACGTTAAATATAATGGCCTACTTAGTAAGCATTGGTTTAATGGTTTAACAATTGTAAGTCTTCCGTTAATTTATTTTGTTCTAGTTTGAATAACATGTCTTCTTAAATAAGATGTAAATTTACTCTGGTAATTATTATGCCCAATTTTATTTGTGGAGTACTGTGACTGAGTGTTCCAGGAAGGGGATTTTTTGTGTCCGGATAGGATAGGTATATCCCATTGCATTCCATAGTACCGATACTTTGGGAACGGGGTAGTTATGTTATGCCACGACCAATCCACTGTGCTTAGATACACCAGGGTGTTATCAGAGCAGATGCCACGATATAACCTCTATCAATCCAACCTACCTTGATACTAGAGGATGTTGTCGGACTAAATAATAGACAAATGAGAATAAATTGTAAGAATAAACCAAAATGACAATGATAGAAACTAAAAGCATAATGTACAAACCAAATAAAATAATTTATAATAAGTGAAACAAGAATTAAGCTGGAAGGGTAGATAGAATTAAGTCCCAAATCCTTATTACTCTTATACTTTATAATGTGAGTAATCACAGGCTGAGTTTGATAACCATCCTAAAAAATCAGACTTGTTTTATCAAGTAAGCCAAGTAGATCGAACTGGTGAACTAATAAAGGATGTTACTATTGACTCCTTCCACCTACTGGACTCCAGCTTTGAATCTAACCTTATACTTGTAAGTTCTCCTATGCGTACTTGTCATCCAACTATCTCGTAATGCCAGTGACAGAATAAGAAACGAGACCTATTATAATTATCATACCCTGAAAGGAGGAACCTTGATTCTCTAAAATTACTTGAATGTCAAATAACAACAATGCTGCATTCTCAGTCGCTATCATACGTCAATCTACACCTGACATACCTTATGGTATTCTTCACTTAATATACGAAAGTGTTATTTTTGTTTTCTGATGGTACTATCATAACTCGGACACAAAAGCACAAACATTAGCCAACACACTATGCAGCTCTGTAGTATCATGAACCATTGTCTGAAGAACCATCGCTTGTGACACATCATCGTGAACCCCTTGCTGTTGTGGCTCATCTCCTTGATCAATTGCAAACAATGCCAAGTCTCCTGATTTTTGAGTAGGAGAAGAATCTGTAAGAATGTTTGTCAGACCATTGCTATCCTCTATTGAAGCCGACTCAATCGTAGTTGAAATTAGCATCAACCTACGCTGAATTTGCCTTACAAATCGTTGCCTAGATTGCTAACAAAGCTAAGGAATCTTTTTTTGACTCATTATCGCTGAGTACGATATAATGAAGGCCGCTCTGTATAGAGAATTACAACCAAAGTCCGGATGGACAGACTGCTTCACACAATCATCAAGAGGAAGGCCTATTCCCAGTTGGATGAATAAATGAGTAAGCAACCTCCCATAAGGAAGACTACTAGAACAAGAATAGAGTGCTGAAGTAATCAGTACCCTTAGAATCAGATAGAGTTATCCTCGCACAGTGACACAATAAGTGACAAACTTATAGAATTACACAATAGCATCCATATAACTCTTTTAGGAACAATGTTGCGCTGGATAATGTGACTGTAAACTCTGGGAACTAGTCAACAGTTATTTTCTCTTAATTTGGGACCCAACATCATCTGCTCCTGAATCAATGCAAGCTCCCACTCAGCTAGAACTAGAATCTTTGGCTCTATATAGACTAATTCACCTTATGCTGAGATACTTAAGAGATGGGCAAGTCTAGGAATGTCTAAAATAATCTCTCGCCTTAGTACCCAACTGGAAATGCATAAGGATGAAGCATCTGAATCTTTTGCCATACCTTGTTCTACCTGAAGATTACAATAGAACTACCTTACAAGGTTAGAACGTGTAGGTATTCAGTATTGAAGAATCGGTAACCAACCCATATAAGTGAATGCTTCACGAACCTTAAATCATTGTAATTCTTCGCATTTCACATGCCAACCGGATTCAATTGTTTTACCTTCAAAGCAATGCGAAGCCTTTGCTACCTCTGTTGACCGAAATTGTAGCCGGTCATACCTTGGAGACTGAGATAATGTAAACTTTGCTACCCCTCCAACAAATGAATTATTCATACGATAAACCAAAATGTTTGAAGAAGTCATTACAATAAACCAAAATGTTTGAAGAAGTCATTACAACTAGTCCTGTTACGATGTAATGAAATCTATCAAGGAAGGGAGATGTGTTAGAATACAAATATAGATAAATACATACTTACCATAATGATAAAAGAGATCTTAGGTGGTGTTTATTAAATGTAGAACAATGTAACAATTGAATTGAAATTGGTGATTGAGGAATTAACAATCTGTGAATGGAGGTTTGATTGATCAATAGTAAATGAAAAAATATATTATTGGTTGATGAGAAACAAATGATAAGAAATATGGATTTCAAGCTTTAAAGGAATAGCAAACAAATGATGATTTTTGACTTGAATGATCTACAAGAATGGATAAAAATGAGTGTAAACGTTATGGCATGTATAATGGAACTTTTCTACAGTGATGTCGGGACAAAACCACATCGTTCTAAACCATTATATGGAATAGCACCCAAGATTCAAAATTAAATGTGTTTAGGGCAAAAAATGAGGGATCGAAATGAAAAGTTACATTAACAAAGTAATTTGACAATCGAGGGTGAAGTATTAGCTTGGAATCACCCAAGGAACTTTTGAAAGGAAGCATTATGACAAGTGTATGTGTTTTTCCAAGTCACACCTTAAGTTAAAATGAGAGAAAATGAGGAAAATCACATAGTGCCCTGTTTTAACCTGAAGACGCTGACGTGTGGTCAAACATGTACCAGACATCCCAACACACATAGTGTGCAGTCGTAAGTCCAATTTTTCACTTTAGTCACATTGATTAGATGTTTGTTCGCTTGTACATCTTCGATATCTGTCACACCCCAATTCTGCACCAACCGAAATGGTGTGATGAACCGTTTATGATCCAACGGTTCAACCAGGATCTCGAATAGGCTGTGTCCTTTTTGGTTAAACCATACACATCCACAACCATAATAAGAGTAAATAAACAATAGTGGAAGTCTTCAATATTAATGAACTGAGTATCTAACAGTGATATCATAAATAAAGTATCCAATTATCTCAAATAACTGAAGACATAAAATAAAATAACTTAATCAATTACATCTTCTGAATAATCCAACAAATATGTCTAATCAAAGACGCATGAGTTGCACCCGCACGACGAATCATGCGACTCCATCATAGCTTCCATATCCATCGCTGCAACATGTCCGTACACTGGAGCATCACGTAATCTTCTATAGTAGAACCAGCATCATCAACTAAAAATATTCAATGTTGAAAGGATGAGCACACGTCATGGCTCAGTGAGCAAACAAAACAATGCAACAAACATCTGTATGCATTTAATTCATATCATTGGTCTGGTTCATAAGTTTGCAATGTGCAATAGAAAGCATAGGTGGCCACCGCACCTCTATACAGGAGTGTGTGAAGCCGCCCAATGGATCAAACACCATTACCATCCCACATGCACCTATTATGGAATAGAGATAGAGCTAAAGTGCCCGGATCAAACACCGCATAACACTTCCCCTGATGCCCTACCCATACCAACACGTAAGCCCCTATTGGTGAGGGCTTGCAAACTGGGCTCGCAACTAACCAGTCCTAATGTCAAATAGTGTATCCAAGGCCTCACCCCAGCATCCCTCAATACGTCCATAGAGTTAAAGCTAAGGCCCCCTGGCAGAGTCATACACTACACGGTTCAAAACCACCTCCCCTGATGCCCAACAACGTAATAGTTCTGCTAAGGTAATGGCAATATGACGATGTCAGTGGACAAGAATTGAGTAGAGATAGAGCTAGAGTCTGGTGACCAAGATGAACCACAGTGTCCCCTGCTCCCCCTGATGTCCCACTCGCATCAAGTACACTAATCACACACATACATTCACATGCCTATTCCTAGCATCATCATCAACATCATGTTATAAATAAATGAAATTAAATATACATGATTAGTAATAACAAGAATATTGGATGACATGTGAAATGCACATTATAAGAATACAAGCATAGAATCATTCATGGCATTGGACTCAATAAATAAAAATAGTTTATTATTAGTCAAATAATTTAGGTCTTGTTCCCTCACCTTTAGTTGATAGTAGATCCTCGTTCAAGCTTTGTAATTCACTTTTAAACCACTTGGAAACCTAACAAATTTGTAGATTTTAAATTAAAATTAATTTCCATGAGTTTATACTAACAGAAACTGAGGAGTCGCAAGTGTGGCAGCACCTGTGGTCTCAGTTTCTGCGACACCAGGGCGTGGGGTCGCAGGGTGTTGTCGGACATACTCCGACCACACATGCGACCACACCCTCCCTGGAAACTTCTCGAGGGCATGTGGTCGGACATGTGTGTCTCATGTGGTCACACATCATGCGACCGCACGTGTGACCTCACGTGTGATGATCGACTTTTTCATCCTCAACTCTGTTCCTTCATGTTTGGATCCCTTGGCTTATCATCATGGTCCTTCCTATGTTTGTTCTATGGCTCAGAATTATTATTTTATACACAATCCATTTTCCACATAATTTCCTCCCATGGATTCTCTTGAAATTTATCCATGGATTGATGATTTGGGTTTCACCTAAATCTTATCTCTTTCATGAACTATTCTAGGCTCTCAATTTAACATGGGGAATGTTTTCATACCATAAGCTTGTTGAAGATTCAGTGTTTTCTTTGAATTTTCTTCCTCCTTAGTCTTCCTCTTAAATTCTCCTTCTCTCCCTTCTCTTCTCTTTCTTTCACTTTCAGTTTGAGTTCTAAAAGGGTGAAAGAGGCTAAGGGATGTCCTATTTATAGAGAAAAACCCTCCATAATATGCCCTACTGAGTTTAGGAAAGAACCCCCTTCGGATTAGGAAAGTTTCCTAAACTCGGTTTTGTCTGGAATCCGTGTCGTTGGAGGTGGGGTCATAGAATCTGTCGACCACACTCTCGGAAACATGCGACCACACGACCTAAATTCATGTGGTTGCATTATTTTGAGGTATGGTCGATCACACCTGTTTAGGTATGCGACCACACGCTCATAATTGACTGTTTTTGGGTTAATTCTCATACCTGGTCTTGTGGTTTCTTCATGCACATGGTCCACTTGGGCCGACCATGATAGGAAGACCTGATACAAGGTGTAAGACCGGTTAGTTTGATACGGGTCTTACAACTCCTCCCCTCTTATTAAAAATTTCATCCTTAAAATTTGCACATACCTTCCGAGTCGAAAAGGTGAGGATATTGCTTTCGCATAGCATTCTCTTCTTCCCATGTGATCTCTTCTATATCTTGGCTCCTCCAAGTAACCTTAACATAATAAATGTTACGGTTTCATAGACGTTAAACCTTTCAGGTGGTGATTTCAGTTGGTGCTACTTCGAATGTCAAATCATCAGTTAGACCCGGTGGATCCACTGTTATAATGTGTATTGGATCTCTGACGTACTTCTTCAACAATGAGACATGAAATACATCATGCACACTTCACATAGATGGATGTAGTGCTAACTAATACGCCACTTTTCCACGTTTAGTGAGAATCTCATATGGCCTGACATATCTTGGACTTAGCTTCCCTTTCTATCCGAATCATTTTATGCCTCGCATAGGTGATACTTTCAAGAATACCTTATCACTTACAACAAATTCAAGGTCTCGATGTCGAGTATCTGCATACTATTTCTAATGGTTCTGAGCTGTTCTAACTCTTTCCTTGATAATGTCGACTACTCGACAAATCTCTTCAACAAATTCTGGTCCAACGATACTCCGTTCACCAACTTCGTTCCAAAACAAAGGAGTTCGACACATCCTACAATACAGTGCTTCATAGGGTGACGTCTGTATAGTAGCCCGATAGCTGTTGTTATAGGCGAACTCGATCAATGGTAGTTTCTAATCCCATGATCCCTTGAAATCAATAACACAAGCTTAAAGCATGTCTTTTAAAATCTGAATGGTACGCTCCAACTGTCCGTCTGTCTGAGGATGGAATGTAGTACTAAACTTCAATGTTATACCCATAGCCTTCTATAATCCTTCCCAAAACTTTGAGGTAATTCGTGGGTCTCTATCGGACACAATGCTTTCAGGTACACCATACAATCTGACAATATTATCCACATATAGCTTGGCCAACCTCTCTAGGGAATACTGAGATCGTATAGCTATGAAACGAGCAGTCTTAGTCAAACGATCCACAATCACCCTGACTGCGTCAACTACTCGGGGAGTCTATGGTAATCCGATGATGAAATCCATAGTGATGCAATCCCATTTCCATGTTGGTTCTGGCAGTGGCTGCAACAATCCTACAGGTCTTTGCCTTTCAGCCTTTACCCTCTCACAATTTAGGTATTGAGACATAAATTTAGCTACATCCGCCTTCATTCCACTCCACCAATATAGTTTCTTTAGATCATGATACATCTTCGTACTTTCAGGATGCACCGAATAAGCGATGGTGTGAGCTTCCTTCATTAGTCTGTGTCTAATATCCAAGTCTTCATTTTCAGGAACACATACTCTTTCTTTGTATTTTAGTTCCTTTTCAACGTCCAAGGTGAGCTCAGGAGTAGTCCTACCTTTTTCGATGTCTTCTTACACCATTCTCAGATAAGGGTCTGATTTAATAGCGGCTTTCACTTCGTCTAATATATCAGGTATAATCTTCAATGTGGCAAACATATTTGAAAACCGATGAATAAACCCTTGGTTGGTTAATTCATCTGGTGTTTCTATCATGAACTGATCATTAACATAATTGAATACTTCTCCTGTAACACACATTGTTGTAGCCGTGTTAACTTCTCCCTGGGATTTTATCATTGTTTTTTTGCTTAGCGCATCAGCAACTACATTAGCCTTTCCTGAATGATACTGGATATCACAATCATAATCCTTCAATAATTCCAGTCATCTTCTTTGTCTCACGTTCAACTACTTCTGATTGAAAAGATAAGTAAGACTATTATGATCAGATTTAATCTGAAATTTCTCACCATACAAATAATGTCTTCATATCTTAACAGCATGTACTACTGCTGCTTATTCCAAGTCATGAGTAGGATAGTTCTTCTCATGCGTCTTCAGTTGTCTTGAGGCATATGAAACTACTTGTTATCCTTACATAAGTAAACATCCTAAACCCAACCTAGATGCATCAGTGTACAAGGTAAATGGTTGTCTTGGGACCGAAATAGTCAAGATGGGAGCTGATATCAATCTAGCCTTCAATGTTTTAAAACCTCCTCACATTTTTTAATCTAAACAAACTTTTCTCCTTTTTTAGTCAAACTGGTTAGAGGTACGGTGATTCTAGAGTAATCTTCCACGAATCGTCGTTAATACCCAGCTAAACCTAAGAAACTTCTTATTTTTACAAAATTCTTAGGTGCTTCCCATTTCACAATGGCTTCAATCTTGCTAGGGTCCACTTTAATTCCTTCAGTGGATACAACATGGCCTAAGAGAGCGACTTTATTTAGCTTAAACACACACTTTGTAAATTTTGCGTAAAGCTTTTATTTTCTTAGTCGCTGTAGAGCGGCTCTTAGATTTGTGACGTGAGTTTCTTTGTCTTTGTAGTAGACTAATATGTCGTCAATAAACACAATGACTGATGTATCCAACATATCATGGAATACTCGATTCATGAGTTCCATAAAAGTTGCAGGTGCATTGGTTAATCCAAAAGACATGACTAAAAATTCATAATGTCCATATCTTGTTCATGCTGTCTTCGGAATATCACCTTCCTTAATCTTCAACTGATGGTATCCTGACCGAAGATCAATTTTGGAGAACACTTTGGCACCTTGCAACTGATCGAACAAGTCATCGATCCGATGCAACGGGTATCAATTCTTGATTGTAAGCTTATTCAATTCCCAATAGTCTATGTTACACCCCAATTCCACACCATTCGGAACGGTGTGATGAACCGTCAATAAACCAACGGTTCAACCAGGATCTCACAATAGGCTATCCCACATATGATAAACCAAAACACATTCCACATTAATCAGAGGTAATAAAGTAAATAGCGGAAGTCTTACAGATAATGAACTGAGGTCTAATCATGATAAATAATTAATATTTCATTTATTTCTAAGTAACCAAAACATAATTTAATACATATTACAATATCCAAATACGCAAACTAAACACTACGCGTGTCCACCGCTAAAACGCTCGCTTAACGAACCATGTTCGTCTTCCACAGCTTGCTCATCATAACCGCCACATGTTCATATGTTGGCGTGCCAACATAATCTTCAATCATAGTACCTGCAATATCAGAAACTAAAAAGAATTGCATGCAAGGGTCAACTCTCCAACTTGAGCTCAGTGAGTAAACAAAACAATGCAACAATACATATGCATGCAGTCAATTCATATCTTTGGTCTGGTTTATAGTTTGCAATGCACAATAGAAAGGTTGGGTGGTCAAAGGTTAACGTTTATTGACCCCGCCTCTATACACAGGGTGTGGAAGTCCGCCCGAAGGTTAACGTTTATCGTCGTCCCCATCCACCCTAATCATGAACATTATATGACAAAGGTTAACGTTTATTGCTATATAGTGCCATACCAACACGTAAGCCCCTGCTGGCAAGGGCTTGCAAACTGGGCTCGCAACTAACCAATCCTAATGCCAAACAGTGTATCCAAGGCCTCACCCCAGCATCCCTCAGAATGTCCATAGAGATAGAGCTAAGGCCCCCCGGTAGAGTCAGAGACTACAAGGACCGAGACCACCTCCCCTGATACTCAACGACATAATAGTTCTGCTAAAGTAATGGCGATACGACGATGCTAATGCACAAGACTTGAGTTAAAGATAGAGCTAAAGTGCTGAGACCCGCCAAAGGTTAACGTTTATTGACGTTCTCATCACACCTCCCCTGATACTCGCTCGCATCAAGTACACAAACCACATACATACAATCACATGCCTATTCCTATCATCATCATCATCATCATGTTACAAACAATAAAGTAAATATGCATGAACAAATAATAGAAATATTGGATGATATGTTGTGTGCACATTACAAACATATTCGCATAGAATCAAGCATGGCATTGGACTCATGAAAAGGAAAGCAATTTGTTATTAACCAATTAGTTTAGAGTTCTGTTTCCTCACCTTAGCTTGTTAATAGATCCTCTTCCAACCTTTAGAATCACCTTTATAACGTTATTATATTGCTAGAAGAGCTAACAAAGTCGATCAAATTTAATTAGAACTAATTCCGAATTTAAAAATCATGCTGTTAACTGAGGGTCGGAGGTAGGGTCGGAGTCATGATCGACCCTGGGTGCGACCCTCCCCCTAATCTGAACTTCCCGAACACTGAGGGTCGATGCTAGGGTCGGATCTGCCATCGACCCTAGGTGCGACCCTCCATGGTTTGAGTAAAAAATATCAGATTTCGTTCTCTCTTTCATGGTTGGGTCCTATGGCTTACTTCCACAATCCATTCTATACATGTTCTATGGTTTAGAACTATACTTTATTCACCTACATGGTTTTAATGATCTCCTCCATGGTTTTCCATGAAAACTTAACCATGGATGGATGATTTGGGTTTCTTCTAAGTCATATCCTCTTCATAAACCATTCTAAAGTCTTAAATAAATCATGGGGAATGTATTCATACCTTAGTTTTGCTGAGATTCAGAGTTCCTCTGAATTTTCTCTTCTTCCTTAGCCTTTTCTTCAGGTTTTCCTTCTCTTCTTCTCTTCCTTCTCTTCTCTTTCTCTCAATCCAATTAGGATTGTAAAAGGATTGAAAGAGGCTTAGGGACGTCCTATTTATAGAGTAAAATCTCCCAAAATACGTCCCATTGAGTTTAGGAAAGGTTCCAATCGAATTAGGAAGGTTTCCTAATTTTCGGTTCGTGCTATTTTTCTCTAGTACCGAGGGTCGATGGTGAGGGTCGATGGGAGGGTAAGACCTGCCTGTTAAAACATGCGACCCTACCCTCATTTTGACTATTTTTGGGTAAATTTTCATATTGGGTCTTGGGTTTCTTCACACACTTGGTCCACTTGGCTTGACCATGATATGTAGACGGGTCCCGACACAAAATATAAGGTTAGGCCGGGTTCGTGGCGTGCGGGTCTTACAGTCTATACACAGTCGAACGCTACCATCCTTCTTTTTCACAAACAATACTGGCGCTCCCCATGGTGATATACGGGGTCTGATATAACCCTTGTCCAGTAATTCCTGTAATTCTACCTTCTATTCCTTCAGTTCAGTAGGAGCCATTCGATAGGGTGCTTTAGATACTGGTGCGGCTTCGGGTTTAAGATCTATAACGAACTTTGTCACTCGGTCGGGTGGTAGTCCTGGTAGTTCCTCAAGAAATACATCCGAAAAGTCATGCACAACATCAATATCCTCCTTTATGGTGCTTCCTTGGTGAGGTCGACCATGTATACTAGATACCCAATTCCCCATTTCTCGAGGCATTTTTTAGCCTTTAATGCAAAGGGAATGAGTTTTCGTTTACAGGGATGTTTGGTTCCTGCAAAACTAAACTCTGCTCCTTCCATGTCTTTAAATGTCAGTTTGTTTTTTATACATAATAGGTTTATAGAGTGCCGAGCTAACCAATCCATTCCCAATATAACGTCAAAGTCTGCCATCTCGAGTTGAATTAAGGTTGCATCCAAAATCTTTTCGCCGATAAGAACTGGACATGGTCCATAACCTTTTTCTAGTTCCACTTCTAATCCCATAGGTAAACGTACCAGTAATTTGTAGTCTAAAGGTCTGAGGGGTAGATTTAGCTTCTTTCTAAATGACACAGATATAAAAGAATGAGTAGCTCCAGAATCAAAGAGTACTTTGGCGGGTATGCCATTAATAGGTACAATACCTGTATTTGATTTAATTTAGTCTACATGCTCACACAAGGTAATACAAAAATGAAAGGTTCAGGTCATACCTGTGACCACATCAGGCGATGCGGCAGCATCCTCAGATGTGACTGCATAAACCTTTCTTTGCTGTAGCTGCTTCCTGGGCTTAGGACACTCCCTTGAATAATGTCCTATTTGATTACAGTTAAAGCATTTTACTCCCTCACTACTTTGCTTCTGTAGAGGTTGGACTGTTGGAGTAGTCTTGGCTACAGCATTGAAGCCTTGAGTATGGAAGGATTTAATGGTCTTTGTGTTCCCTCCGTTATATGTATTTCCATTAGGCCTTTTGATATCTCTATTCTGAGCAAAAAAAATTTCCCTCTGGCTCGATTCTAGTACTCGAGCAATTTGTACCGCTTCATTATAAATCTTTTTTTCCAGTCCCATGACATGCTCACGGATACTTCCCCTATGTCCCAGGACGAACCTTTGGGTTTTGGTATTTTCCTCCTGCATGCTAGAGGGAGCAAAGTAAAACAGATCTTCATAACGCTGTTGATACGCATCTACAGTCATCTGTCCCTGATACAGACTCAGAAACTCTCTTTCCATCGCATCTCTGAAACTTTTGGGAAAATACTTCTCGAAGAATGCTTCTTTATAGATAGCCCAGGTCAATTGGGTATGCTTCGTTAACAGTTAATTTCAAGTAGACTTCCACCAATGGTGTGCATCACCCTTCAACATAAATGTGGCACGTAGCACTTTTTCCTCTTCATTTACAGTCATCATCATGAAGTTTCTTTCCCTCTCGTCGATCTAGTGAGCTGGCCACAAACGATCTGCTGGCTTGCCATTAAACTCCTTAGGCTTCATCTTCAGAAAACGCTCGATTAGTCGAGAATGGTCCAACTGATACTGAGCATACGCTCCATATATAGGCGGTTGATGTTGGTCATTGCCTTGGTTGTATATGCCTTGAGCTACTTCAGGGTTTTGTACTTGATCTTGTACAAATGGCGTTTGAGTTGCTTGAGGTACCGTGTTGTTCATAGTCGATGCTTGGGGCATGGTGTTGCTACCCCCTGGTACGGTACTAGCTTGTCCCACCGGTAAAGGTGTAGTGTTTGCAGCTGGGAAAGTCATTCCCATAGCAACTTGCATGTTGGCTTGCACTTCATGTATTTACTGCAACTGTTGTGCTAGATTCATCACCGCAATAGCCAAATCTATAGGTGGGGCAGGCAAGTTTGTGGGGTTAGCGTGGTCATTGACTCCTAGCGGTACCACATTCTGATTCTCCTGTTCCTAAGGGTTTTCATGGACATTTTCCTCCATAGGTGGTGGTGGTGGAATTGGGTTATGTCCTCTCTTGGTTATTCTTCGCCCAACCATTTTCTGTTTCCGGCGGTGGTAATGTCTGAAAGTTAAAGAACATATGAGGCAATCTTAATATACGTCATTCTCATGTCTGAATCCAAATAAACAAGGTAAAATTTTAATCTTTAAAGTCATTCAGTCAAAACAAAGTATTTTATTCTATTGTAGGATGTTATAGATGAATCATTTTATTCATGAATCATTTTATCCATGACATGACTAATAATTATTACTGACGTTGAGCATCCATATTCTATTGCATGATGTTATACATGAATCATTTTATCCATGACATGACTAATAATTAAACTTTCCCCAGGTTCAACTAAAAAACCTTCAATTATGGGATCGAACAATTCTCAAAATGGTGCGTTTAGTTCAAACAAAATTCCTACGTTGAAAGCGATGTGCATATTCCTAAAAGAATAACCCAAAAAGCTTACTTGAGGGAGCGACTCTAGGGAACAGTTTCAAAACTGGGTCCAGAACATGGTAGAGGTCATGGGAAACCTTCAGTTACCAGATACAGTTAAGGAGATGTATGTTGCTTATCAATTGGAAGGAGAACCCTATGCTTGGTAGCTGGGCGTACAACTAGTACTGTGAGAATGCCATAGTATTATCACCTGGGATGTTTTTAGAAAAGATTTTCTGGCAAATTATGCACCTCGGGCTCATGAGCCAGTGGTCGCCCCTTTGTAGAGAGAAGGGAACCTGAAGAGAGTCACAGGCAGGTCCAACTATTGAGACAGTGCCCATACCCTGTTAGCTAGACACCTCAGCCAAAAGGAATCCAGCTGATTGTGGCAGGGACCAGGATCAGTTCCCTTATTGTGTCGACAGGTATTTCTTTTAACCTCCAAATATTAAAGTATGTTGTGTATTAACCATGCATTTGGAAATCTGATCTTAACTGTATGGAGGATTAATATACTAATTCTATGAGAGTGGGATGTTAAAATTAGAAAAGCGTAAGTTACATGAGATATTGTTGGAAGAATCAATTGGATGGATATGGAGAACTGATTTAGATATATGAAAACCCACATGAATTGTATTATGAAGAATGAATTAAATGGTAAAAATCGACCAAAACAAATGAAATTCCTAGTATGAAGAATGAAAATTCTTGGAGGACATATAGAAGATAACAAACAGATATCAATACCAATTTGAAGCGCTGGACATATGAAAAGAAAAGAAATGAAGTGGTTGATGAATCCCAGGATCTATGTAATCCATATTGGAATTTGAGGGACAATGGAATTATAACGAGCGACAGTTATATGTTAAACACTTCTGTAAAGCAAACCAAGGAAAATAGAAAAGTGTTTCCCAATTGATGATAAAGAATTATGTTAAGAAGGTCTAACGGAAGGATATAGATTTGAAGAAAACACTGTTATGGTGACCCCAAGAAAAGTAGACATTGAGAAAATCTTAACTAAAGTTGAATGATTGACCAACTACGTTGATAAGGAAATTGGATGTGATGTCAACCTACTCCAGGATCAACATTTATATTAAGGAAATACCTACAAGATAGACACTGTAATGGGAAAATAATCCATTAAGGGCTTGGGACATGTTGTACAAAGAAGAATGTTTTTAACTAGGTAGGAAGCATGCTTAACTAAGAGTGTTCATTGCCATGTACTCGAAAAGAGGAACTTTAATGAAGATTAAGAAGTGAAAAGCTTCAATGAGAGACCTATTTTGAGAAAGCTGATTTAAAAGAAAGCATAAAAGGGAATAGTAGGAATTATCAAGTTTCAATGGTGATGAGAGATTAATATGAGAAGTTGGTGTTGGAAGATTTGATCTAAGCATGATATTAACAATCTGACCAAAACTTGATTACCCTCCATGGCATTTGAAATGTTAGTACATCTCTACAGCTCAAAGGAAAGATTATGAGCAACATAACAAGGAGAAATAAACATTTGATATTAGAAGATACCTGTACTAAATCTTATTTAAAGGAAATCAAAAGAGATAGGGAACTTATGTAAATATGAATCCAGAACATATGAGAATTTTCAGTAAATGAGACAAATGTTAATGTTGAGCATTTTGAAGAATGGAAAGGATAGTGTCAACAAAGGTAATTCAATGACTTATGAATATCTGAAGTTGGCACCGAGAAAAAGAGGTACATTGATATTACGCCTAATTGAGGATCATGATAGAAAAGATAAGAAGAATAATCTAATAAAGAATTGAGAAAATTAAAAGTAGTAAACGAAATGAGGGTTTGACTTTCGTCACTCTCAAAAGAGGTGAAAAGCATGAGAGAATTTCAGTTCAAGGAGTAAGAAGAGTCGAACGGAGATAAATGTGTGATATTTTAACCTTAAGGGAATCAAATGGATGTGACTTGGTCAGAAATGGCCATTCCATGACTACGGTAGTAATCATGCATTGTTCCACAAGTGATGTGAGGAAACATCACAGACCCTATGCACTGACTACCTAACTGCCCCAACCTAGGCAGGTCCGTTTGGTACGGTAAATCCCTCAACTATTGAAGACTTAAATCGCCTCAACTGCAGGTTGACTCGTGTATATGGTGGAACCTTCAATTATTGAACAAACAGAAAAGCAAGATATTCTAACGTCTTAGTATGTTGTAGAACATGAGTTTAATAAAGTAGATCATAAGGCCATAGGATTATAAAATTTAAAAGAAGGTGGAGGAATGTCAAATGTAAGTTACCCATATGATTGAGAGCATAGTTACACTTAAATTCGAAGGACGAAATTCTTGCTAGAGGGTGGAGTTGTAAGACCTGTACCCAAATCCTATTATGATACATCTATTTTGGGCATAAGTTAGGCCTTCTCTACATATGAGCATATCATATCGACGTGAGCAAGATAAGGAATTAAATTAAAGGCAACGTCAAGTGATTATATTTAAACCCTTATGGCAATAGAGCACACCAAAGAGTGTTAGGAAACGTCTCGGACCCCACTCATAGGAACCCAAAAGGTCTGACCCATACACGCCTAGAACTAGCCGAGCAAAATGAGGTCCGGGATTATGCAAACGGTTCAGCCGCACCCCCTATGCGTGGAACTGGTTAGAGACAGGCTTTGTGTGGGACCCACTATTTGAAAACATGTTTTCTTCCTCCATGATTGACTATGTATGGACTCTAAACATGGTAACTTGCCTTTGATTAAATCTAGAAATAGAAAGAGGAAGAGGAGAATCATCTCCTTTCCAACCTTGGCCTCCAAGCTTACCAACATGGGAAGGGAGGAGAATCCTAATCTCCATTCTTCAATTCAGTCCATCCAAGACCAAAGGAGAAGGGAAAAGAGATGTTTAACACATGAGTTAGGAGAGAAAGGGAGAAAAGAAGAAGAAAAGAAGAAGAAGAGGAAGAGAGGAGCTCTCTTCTCATTACTGCCCAGCAAGGAGGAACCACAGAGAATAAGAGGAAGAAAGGAAAAGGAAAAAGATATAGTTACCTCTGGATCATTGGAGTATTCGCTAGGAAACTTGAAGGAGAATCGAAACCATTGTAAGTACTTTATCACTTCGAGATCCGATTCGTTTAAAGGAAATCATGGGATGTAGTGAGTTAAACAATGATATTAGAATAAAATATGGATCAGATGTATTAAGTGACATTAAAGGAGATTAAACAAATATTTATGGATTTAAACATCATCCTTGGAAAAGCCATGGACATGTGCACCATTGTTCTCAGCTTTGAAGATTCAAATGGTAATGTACGTGGGAGCAACTGGTCGTTTGAATGAATCCATGAAGGCTGAAAACATAGAATGACTACTAAGGGTCCTGAGTTGACCATTGGATACTCAAATCATGTGTAAATGGATGGATCCAAATGCCTTGAGGTTGCTCTTGAAGCCAGATCAAGTATCTCGAGTAAACAAGCAAGTGAAACGGTATCCAAAACTCAGTAGGGAAGTTGAGTATAGAACTCAAACTCAGTATATAGACCATGAAGGATGTAAGAAACACGTTAAAAGAATTCTAGAGCCCAGACTTGGTATCGAGGGATGCTGGGATAAGGCCTTGGATATATCTGGATGACATCTAGGATTGGTTAGACACGAACTCAGTTTGCAATCCCTCACTAGTTGAGGTATACGTAACGTTACGGGTAAGGTATTAGGAGGGTTTTGGTGGTGTGTGATCCAGGAACTCTAGCTCTATTTCTATTCATAGTGAGTGATGTAGAACGATAGCAGTATGTGATCCATTGGGCATGCTCCCACTCTCAGGCGTGGAGGTGTGGTGGCCACCTATCCTTACCATAGAACATTTGCAAACTTTTACCAAATCAAAGATATGAATTGAATGCATGCATATGTTTATGCATCATTTTGTTTTCTCAGTGATCTAAGTTTTGAACTCACCCCATGGTACCATTTTCTTTTTAGTTTTTAATGATGCAGGTAATGCCGTTAAAGACTACATGAATGCTCCAAATTATGGACATGTGGCAGCTATGGACGAGCAAGCAGTGGGGGATGAGTACAACGCGTCATGCGAGTGTTTCAACTATGTCTATGCTTAATGGTTAGCTTCTATATTTTGGTTCTTGTAATAGATATTAATTATGTTTTGGTTACCTGGTGATAACTGGTTTATTATTTACTTATCATTGTAGACACTCAGTTTATTAATATAGACTTCCAATTATTATCCATTATCTCTGATTGTGGTTTAATGTATGGATTGAATTATTGGCACAGTCCTTTGAGATCCTAACTTGAACCATTCATTTTTATGACAGTTCATCAAAATTTAGATTCGTCTAGAATTGGGGTTTGACAAAAATGACCTGAGGTATAGGTACCATCACACGGCCACGGTGCGACGTGCGGTCGACCTAGTGCTGCTTACCTTGTGGTCAGTGATAGGACGGTCGACTAAGTGCCACACAAGGTACCGAGCTCTGTTGATGATCATTTTTGGTCAATAACCCTACTGGATTTACATTAGCATGCTTATAGGTTTATATTTCCAAAACTCAAATGCTCATAGTGTTAAAAGGGATGTTTCAATCGATTAAACCCTATGTAACTTGCTATTTAGCATGAAAATTGCTTAGTAAGCTTGGGTACCATATAAGAAACTTTAGGAATGAGAAACTAGAACGTCTGCATTCGTGATAAGAAGTCCTTCTTAGTATTAAGACAATCAAAAGGAAAACCTTGCTAGCGAGTATGCCCTCTCATAAAAGATTAGTGAAGCTAGCTTTAGATTTCCTAGGGACAGTAGGCTTACTACATGTGTAAATGTGCCCAAGATTGGTAAATAGTGATCAATAAATTTAGTAATGAAATCCTAGATGCCAAAGCAGGATAGGCATATAATAAATGGAAGGTACTAAACATTGGATGAACTACTAAGCCATAAACACCAAGAAGTGAGCTAAAAGAGAAGTTTAATTAATTCTATCAAATAATGTATTAACAAGTATTACTATTTATGTTGTTGAATCCTTAGTGATAGACTACTACTTGAATAACTTGCGGAGGACTAATCTCAAGTAACTGTAAGGGAACTTAACCTTTGTTTGGTAGATTAGTTCTTTATTTTATGTTAAGTGATGTTAGATGATTGATAACAAGTTTTGCGTGTGATAACATGCCATCTAATAAACTATATTGCTTGCTCATACATATACATTCTCATGTGTATGATCAGTTATACCCATAGTGGTCTAGAAGCAGGGAGGAATGGGATGCCTCGTGACCTCTCTACGAAAGGTAGAGCTGGTCTTGTGGTTTCATGATGTTTGGTTAAGTTAGTAAGGAGAAAGGTAGGTGGAATGGGATGCTTGCACCACTTCTTACTGGCATTGCTTTGCATTGACCACATGTAACCTAAACAAGTCATGATGTCCTAGGTGGGGGCTCGGATGGAGTGGAAAGCTTGGTGAAGTTACGATCCAGTAAAATAGCTAAATAGGTCAACATGGCTAGTCGAACATAATTATCCTGATAACTATACCCCTAGCCATTAGGGGGTTAAATAATGGCATGGTTCAATAAAAAGGTGGTATGAACATAGCTGCGATGTTTCCAATGGCTGATGTGATGGGATGGGATGACGAGTCGACTAGTGGGATTACCATCTCTTCATGTGTCCGATGGACTATGGACTTGGGATGAGTTTGGTGCAGGCAGTCGGTGGGAAAACGAACTTGCATCCAACGATGGACCCATACATGGGGAATGTTGTTGTGCTATGTGTGTGGGATAGTATTCATTCTGATGAGGGTGGCCCTTGTAGCCTGGATACTTTATGTGAGTGTTGTCCTGAGTTGGCATTTACAGTTTTGTATCAGACCGTAGTGGATAGCTGCATGCTTATTGTTTATTGCATGTTTGTTTTTTTTACTAAGCTCGGTGGTTGAGCTTACCCTGTGCGCACAAACTCTTTTTAGATATTTCTGATACTTCTCGTGACTCATCGGGTTGCAATATGTTCGGTGTGGAGAACGAGAACTCTAAACCTGAGGAAGAGTTATCTGATTCTTGAAGCATTCCATAGAGCTGAGCATGGGCTTAGGCTGTGCTTGTGTTCCGTTTCCTTATAGTTGGGACTATCTTATTTATTTTTGGGTTTATGAAGCAAATAAACTATGAATAATAGTATTGGTTTGTGATATTTTAAATTTAAATTATTTACGTTGGATAATTAGTTTGGAATCAATTTAACTTGGTTTAGTTATTTTGGATTAATTCGTTTAAATACTTGAATAATGAATCGCTATTGTGAAAACTTTGGACATTAAAGATAATGACTTACTTAGAATGCAATGGTTTAATGGTTTAATAATTGTATGTCTTCCATTAATTTATTTTCTTCTATTTTGAATAATATGCCTTCTTAAATAAGAAGGTACTTTACTCTAGTAATTATTATGCCCGGTTTGATTTGTGGAATACTGTGATTAAGCATTCCTGGAAGGAGATTTCTTGTGTCCGGATAGGATGGAGAGATCCCGTTGTATTTCATAGTACCGATACATTGGGAATTGGGTGTGACACACTATGCCAACCAAGCCAATGCTATAGTCTTTTTCTAGTAACCTGAGCAATAGGCTATTAAAAGCTTAAAGACCATAACTAGTAATTATGAAACTAGATTTGTGTGCTGTAAGATGGCTAACAAAAGAGCATAGTATGCTAGGGAAAGACTAAAGATTAAGTGTCACTCCCCAAATTTAAGATATGTAAAATTTTGGAGCTGACTGAACAGATACGCATTTTAATGTTCGATCCAACCCAGAATCTCTTAAGCACTGTAATGCTGTCATAGCTACATCACGACCAATGTCACAGATAATTAATCAGAGTTTATAATTAGCAAAAATAATAAACCATCTGAGCTTCTATTGATACTTAAATAAAAGTAATAATCAATGTATCCGAGTTATTTTGGTTCAACCATTCACAACCATTAAATAAAACCGTTAGTAATCCAGCCCTATAACATTGGGCTATAAAACAGTACTTGTAAAAGTAAAGTAAAACTGAAATAAACAAAACAATATTAAAACTTAGCATCCTTTAGCAATTGACACATTGTCCATTGCTTCTTCTACTCGAACACGCATGCATCAGACTCATAGTCCACATCATGCTTGTCTCCTTCCAGGCCTTGCGCATCGCCATAAAAGAAACAGTTGACGCATTTACAAAATCAGCTACAGTGTTACCTACAACATCCACTAAAAAGTTATATACATAAGGGTGAGCTCTCCAATTTGAGCTCAAAAAGAAAACAAACACAAAAATGGTAATATGCATGTTCATATTATTATCCCTAGTTCACACTATTGGTCTGGTATATTGTATACTATAGCTATGGGAAGGCCTGAGCACACTCATAGAAGCTGGCCACAACTCCATGCACAGGAGAGAATGGGGGCTCACCAATTTACACCAATAGCCCTGGTGTTCCCATGCGTCATCCCAGAGACAGACAGTACTAGGGCAATGGTTTGGCCAATGAATTGACGATGAACATTCAAACACCTTCCCATCTTCTCCCAACTGTACCAATACCTAACACCCTATTGGCCATGGTCATATACATGAGTTGTCACACTAGTCATCAATCTACATGTCAACCCTTGTAGTTTCCTCACACACACCTAGCAAGAATCCCAGTCAATCATTTTTGCCCCCTAAGATGCTGTCATCCCTCTAGGGGTATGAGAACATCACAAGCCAACCAATCATTGAGTTGGATCCTATAGTCCTCGACCGTTTCACCATTGCTCATAATGCACACTCATAACCACAAACATTTACAATATTCATAATAATAGAAATGAAAATGCATGCATGCATAATAATAGGATGACATGTTATCATAATCAATTCAATATGTTTTTTAGAAACAATCAAGTTAGAAACACATTCCACAATAGGATAGTGGTTTTGTTCCATTACCTAAGGTTTGCAGACAATCACCATTCCCAAATAAGGGTCACTCTTGGTCACGAATAGGTCACCTATTGTGTCGGAATCTCATTAATTACATAGTTTATTCGATCTAGCCTTAAAGAGGGCTTTTTGTGGCTAACCAGTCGTGACTGACCAGTTCTGATTATCAAGACCGAGGGTCAGGACCAGATGCTCTTGGGAACCTTCCATCATCCCAATCTTTCATGGGTTCTATTACAGGTATCATGACCGGATGTCAGGACCAGAAGTTTCCTGGGGGCTTCCCGAATATATTTGATGGCATGTCTAGTTCCGTATTTCGACACCAGTATGTCGCGACCCGACCTTCTCTAAGGAGTTGGTCTGGGTTTTTCATAACTAGGATTTCAACCATAGGTTTCCAAAGATGGAACTCCTTTGTAGAGTCTACTACTTGACATCCATATTGTAATTGCCAATCCAATGCTAGGCTTTCTGAAGTTGAAACAAATCAATCACATAGGTTATGGTCCACTATTTAAATTTCTACTAGTTCATTCTAGGTTCAAATTCGACGAAACCTTCATAATGCTCAACCATTAATGGACAGTGATTCCATTAATGGTTGATGAACCAAGGTTTTAGTCTTCTTACTTGACCTATGATCCAATACAAAGGATAGCAAGGTTTACTTACAGTGGTTTTGAGTTGTTAATCAATGGTATCAAACCCCAGTGGTGAATCCCAAGGCAATTCTTCTTCCCAGCCTCCTTCCTTTAACTTTCTCCTCTCTCCAAGAATGCATCAGAACTCTAGGGTTTGGAATGATGGTTTGAGATAGGTAGGGTTTTGCAGAGAGTTTTAAGGTTTGGGAGTTTTCTTCTTAGGGTAAAACCCCTTGGAGAGTTAGACATTGCAAGGGACTACCAATTGGCATCCTAAGGAGTCCCTTAGGTTCTCTGTCTCCTTAACCAAGTCGAGATCAGTTAGGAGTGAGGTGGGACATCATCCCTAGGTCCATGAAATATTCTCACCACTAACTAAAATGGTGTTTTGAATTTATCTTTCACAGGTAGTCTGTCCAGGCTTTACCGATCGCAATGTCTGGCTGAGACTTTTCTGGCCTGATAAGTCGAGAGCGCTAACTGATTTTAAGAATTCTAAGTCAAAATTTTAAATTTTTATGCATTGGTCTATACCTGGTTAAAGCTGGTGTTCAATTTGACATGGGGTCAGGTCCGTCAATGGTGGAAAACCTTCGCATAGTAAGAATCCGAGTTAGGCTGGATTTTCTGCATGCAGGTTTTACATCCCCCTAAAAGAATTTTGTCCCTGAAATTTCACTTACCTATAATTTCAACCAAGTAAGGATACTTCCTCTTCATCGACACTTCTTTTTCCCACAAAAGGTCTTTTACATGCTTGTTCTTCCACAACACTTTGACATAATAGACATCCCAATTTCTAACATGTTGAACCATTCTGTCCAGGATTTCTTGAGGCTCGAGTTTGAGTGTTAGATCTTCACTCAACTCTAGAGGGTCTGCTTCTAATATGTTGGATGGATCCAAGACATATTCCTTCAGCATGGATACATGGAATACGCTATGTACATTGGATAAGGATGGTGGCAATGCTAACTGGTAGGCTACTTGTCACACCCCAATTCTGAACCAACTAGAATGGTGTGATGAACCATCTACGATCCAATGGTTCAATCAGGATCTCGAATAGGCCGTATCCCTTTGCTTAAACCATATACATCCACAACCATAATCAGAGTAAATGAACAATAGCGGAAGTCTTTAATATTAATGAACTGAGTATCTAACAGTGATAACATAAATAAAGTATCCAATTATGTCCAAAAGACTAAGACATAAAATAAAATAAATTAATTAACTACATCTTCTAAATAATCCAATAAATAATCTAATCAATGACGCATGAGTTGCACTCGCACGACGAATCATGCGACTCCATCATAGCTTCTGCATCTATCGCCCCAACATACCCGTACATTGGAGCATTCATACAATCTTTTACTGTAGGACCTACATCATCAGCTAAAAATATTCTACGTCGAAAGGGTGTGCATACATCATGGCTCAGTGAGCAAACAAAACAATGCAACATACATATGCATGCATTCAATTCATATCTTTGGTCTGGTTCATAAGTTTACAATGTGAAATAGAAAGGATAGGTGGCCGTCGCACCTCTATACACGAGTGTGTGAAGCAGCCCAATTAATCAAACACCATTGTCGTTCCACATGCACCCATCATGGAATAGAGATAGAGCTAAAGTGCCCGGATCAAACACCGCATAACACTTCCCCAGATGCCCTACCCATTCCAACACGTAAGCCCCTATTGGCGTGGGCTTGCAAACTGGGCTCGCAACTAACCAGTTCTAATGTCAAACAGTGTATCCAACGCCTCACCCCAGCATCCCTCAATACGTCCATAGAGATAGAGCTAAGGCCAACCGGCAGAGTCAGAGACTACACAGTCTGAAACCACCTCCCCTGATGCCCTACGACATAATAGTTCTGCTAAGGTAATGGTGATACGACGATGTCAGTGGACAAGACTTGAGTAGAGATAGTGCTAGAGTCTAGTGACCAGGATGAACCACAGTGTCACCTCCTCCCCCTGATGCCCCACTCGCATCAAGTACACTAACCACACACATACCTTCACATGCCTATTCCTAGCATCATCATCAACATCATGTTATAAATAAATGGAATTAAATATGCATGAGCAATAATAACAAGAATATTGGATGACATGTGAAATGCACATTACAAGCATACAAGCATAGAATCATTCATGGCATTGGACTCAATAAATAAAAATAATTTATTATTAGCCAATTAATTTAGGTCTTGTTCCCTCACCTTTAGTTGATAGTAGATCCTCGTTTAAGATTTGTAATTCACTTTTAAATCACTTAGAAACCTAACAAATTTGTAGATTTTAAATTAGAATTAATTTTCATGAGTTTAGAGTAACAGAAACTAAGGGGTCGCAAGTGTGGCAGTACTTGTGGTCACAGTTTTTGCGACCACATGGCGTGGGGTCGAAGGGTGTGGTCGGACATACTCCGACCACACGTGTGACCACACCCTCCCTGAAAACTTTGCGAGGGCATGTGGTTGGACATGTGTGTCTCGTGTGGTCGCACATCATGCGACCACATGTGCGACCACACGTGTGATGGTTGACCTTTCACTCTCAATTCCAATCCTACATGTTTGGATTCCTTGGCCTATCATCATGGTCCTTTCTACAATTGTTTTATGGCTCAAAACTATTATATTATACCATCCATTATCCACATAATTTCCTCCATGGATTCTCATAGAATTTATCCATGGATGGATGGTTTGGATTTCTCCTAGATCCTATCTTCTTCATAAACTATTGTAGGCTCTCAATTTATCATGGAGAATATGTTCATACCTTAAGATTGCTGAAGATTCAGAGTTTTCTCTGAATTTTCTTCCTCCTTAGTCTTTTTCTTTAATTTTTCTTCTCTTCCTTCTCTTCTCTTTCTCTCACTTTCAGTTAGAGTTCTAAAAGGGTGAAAGAGGCTAAGGGACGTCCTATTTATATTAAAAAAAACCCTCCATAATATGCCTTAATGAGTTTAGGAAAGACCCCTTCGGATTAGGAAGGTTTCCAAATTTTTGGTTTTAACTGGGTTCCGTGTGGTCGGAGGTGGGATCGCAGAATCCGTCGACCACACCATTTGAAATGTCCGACCACATGACCAAAATTCATGTGGTTGGACTATTTTGAGGTGTGTTCAGTCACTCCTGTTTAGGTATGCGACCACACAATCATAATTGACTATTTTTTGGTTGATTTCATACCTGGTCTTGTGGTTTCTTCACGTACATGGTCCACTTGGCTTGACCATGGTAGGAAGACCTGATACAAGGTGGTAAGACCGGTTAGTTCGATACGGATCTTACAACTTCCCCCCTCTTGTTAGAAATTTCATCCTCAAAATTTGCACATACCTTCCGAGTCAAAAAGTTGAGGATATTGCTTTCGCATGGCATTCTCTTCTTCCCATGTGATCTTTTCTATATCTTGGCTTCTCCATGTGACCTTAACAAAATAAATGTCACGGATGTGTGGACGTTGAACCTTTCGGCTGGTGATTTCAGTTGGTGCTACTTCGAATGTCAAATCATCACCTGATGGCTCCGCTGTTAAAACGTGTGTTGGATCTCTGACGTACTTCTTCAGTAATGAGATATGAAATACATCATGCACACATGACATAGATGTGGGTAGTGCTAACTGATACGCCACTTTTCCACGTTTAGCTTGAATCTCATATGGCCCGATATATTTCGGACTTAGCTTCCCTTTCTGTCCGAATCATTTTAAACCTCGCATTGGTAGTACTTTCAGAATCCCTTATCACCTACAATGAATTCAAGGTCTCGACGTCGAGTATCTGTAGATTGTTTCTGACGATTCTGAGCCGTTATAATTCTTTCCTTGATAATGTCAACTACTCAACAAGTCTCTTCAACAAACTCTGGCCCAACGATTCTCTGTTCTCCAACTTCATTCCAAAACAAAGGAGTTCAACACTTCCTACCGTACAGTGCTTCATAGGGTGACATCTGTATAGTTGCCTAATAGCTGTTGTTATAGGTGAACTCGATCAATGGTAGTTTCTCATCCCATGAGCCTTCAAAATCAATAACACAAGCTCAAAACATATCTTCTAAAATCTGAATGGTACGCTTTGACTGTCCGTCTGTCTGAGTATGGAATGCAGTGCTGAATTTCAGCATTGTAACCATAGCCTTCTGTAATCCTTCCCAAAACTTTGAGGTAAAGCGTGGGTCTCTCTCGGACACAATGCTTTCAGGTACATCATGCAATCTGAAAATATTATCAACATATAGCTTAGCTAACCTCTCCATGGTATACTAAGGTCGTATAGCTATGAAGGAAGCTATTTTAGTCAGACGATCTACAATCACCCAGACTACGTTAACTACTCGGGGAGTCAATGGTAACCTGGTGACGAAGTCCTTAGTGATGCAGTCCCATTTCCATGCTTGTTATGGTAGCGACTGCAATAATCCTGCAGGTCTTTGCCGTTCAGCCTTTACCCTCAGACAATTTAGGCACTCAGACACGAATTTAGCTACATCTGCTTTCATTCCTCTCCACCAATATAATTTCTTCAAATCATGATACATCTTTGTACTTCCATGATGTACTGAATAAGCTTTGGTGTGAGCTTCCTTCATTAGTCTGTGTCTAATGTCTAAGTTTTTTATTTCAGGAACACATACTCTTCCTTTATACTTCAATACCTTTTCAACATCCAAGGTGAACTCAGGAATAGTCCTACCTTTTTCAATGTCTTCTTGCACCATTCTTAGATAAGGGTCTGATTTAATAGCGGCTTTCACTTCATCTAATATATCAGGTACAATCTTCAATGTTGTGAACAAATTTGAAAATCGATCAATAAACCCTTGATTGGTTGATCCGCCCGGTGCATCTCTTACGAACTGCTCATTACCATGATGGAATACTTTCCCCGTAACACACATAGTCACAGTCGTGTTAACCTCTCCTTGGGATTTTATCATTGCTTTTCTGCTTAGCACATAAGAAACTACATTAGCCTTCCCTGGATGATACTGGATATCGCAATCATAATCCTTCAATAATTTCAGTCATCTTCTTTGTCTCATGTTCAACTCCTTTTAATTAAAAAGATAAGTGAGACTCTTGTGATCTGACTTAATCTGAAATTTCTCTCCATACAAATAATGTCTCCATATCTTGACAGCATGTACTACCACTGCTAATTCCAAGTCATGAGTGGGATAGTTCTTCTCATGTGTTTTTAGTTGTCTTGAGGCATACGCAACTACTTGTTCTCCTTGCATAAGTACACATCCTAAACCCAACCCAGACGCATTAGTATACAAGGTAAATGGTTGTCCTGGAATAGGAATAGTCAAGATGGGAGCATATGTTAATCTAGCTTTCAATGTTTGAAAACCTTGTTCACATTTGTTGGTGCAAACAAATTTTTCTCTCTTCTTAGTTAAAATGGTGAGAGGTACGACGATTCTAGAGTAATCTTCGACGAATCATCGGTAATACCCAACTAGACCTATGAAACTTCTGATTTCTGCAACACTCTTAGGTGCTTCCCATTTCACGATGGCTTCAATCTTGCTAGGATCCACATTAATTCCTTTAGAAGATACGACATGGCCTAAGAAAGTGACCTCATCCAGCCAAAACTCACACATATTAAATTTGGCATAAAGCTGCTCTTTTCTTAGTCACTGTAGAGCGGCTCTTAGATTCATGACATGAGTTTTCTTGTCCTTAGAGTAGACTAATATATCATCAATAAACACAATGACTGACATATCCAACATATCATGGAATACCCGATTCATACGTTCCATAAAAGTTACGGGTGCGTTAGTTAATACAGAAGACGTGACTAAAAATTCATAATGTCCATATCTTGTTCTGGATGATGTCTTTGGAATATCACCTTCTTAATCTTCAGCTGATGGTATCCTGACCGAAGATCAATCTTGGAGAACACCTTGGCACCTTGCAACTGATTGAACAAGTCATCGGTCCGAGGCACAATAGGTACTGATTCTTGATTGTAAGCTTATTCAATTCCCGATAATCTATACACAGTCGAACACTACCGTCCTTCTTTTTTACGAACAATATTGGCGCTCCCCATGGTGATATGCTGGGTCTGATATATCCCTTGTCCAGTAATTCCTATAACTGTACCTTCAGTTCCTTCAGTTCAGTAGGAGCCATACGATAGGGTGCTTTAGATACTGGTGCGGCTCCGGGTATAAGATCTATAACGAACTCTGTCGCTCGGTCGGGTGGTAGTCCTGGTAGTTCTTCAGGAAATACATCTAGAAAGTCACACACAACATCAATATTCTCCATTCATGGTGCTTCCTTGGTGAGGTCTACCACGGATACTAGTTACTCAACTCCTCCTTTCTCGAGGCATTTTCTAGCCTTTAATGTTGAGAGGATAAGTTTTCGTCTACGGGGAAGTTTGGTTTTCGCAAAACTAAACTCTGCTCCTTCCTTGTCTTTAAATGTCAGATTCTTTTTTGCACATAATAGGTTTACAGAATGCCAAGCTAACCAATCCATTTGTAAGATAACGTCAAAGTCTGCAATTTGAAGTTGAATTAAGGTTGCATCCAAAATCTTTTCGCTGATAAGAACTGGACATGGTCCGTAACCTTTTTCTAGTTCCAATTCTAATCCCATAGGTGATCATACATGCAATTTGTAGTCTAAAGATCTGAGGGGTAGATTTAGCTTCTTCCCAAATGACATAGATATAAAAGAATGAGTAGCTCTAGAATCAAAGAGTACTCTGGCTGGTATGCCATTAATAGGTACGATACCTATGATTTGTTTTAATTTAGTCTACATGCTCACACAAGGTAATACAAAATGAAAGGTTCAAATCATACCTGTGACCATATCAGGCGATGCGACAGCATCCTCAGATGTAACTGCATAAACCTTTTCTTGTTGTAGCTGCTTCCTGGGCTTAGGACACTCCCTTGAATAATGTCCCATTTGATTGCAGTTATAGCATTTTACTCTTTCATTATTTTTCTTTTATTGAGGTTGGACTGTTGGAGTAGTCTTGGTTGCAGCATTAAAGCCTTGAGTACAGAAGGGTTTAAATGTCTTTGTGTTCCCTCCGTTGTATGAATTTCCATTAGTCCTTTTTATACCTCTATTCTGAGCAAAGTAGCTCTCCCTCTGGCTCGATTCTAGCACTCGAGCAATCTGTACTACTTCATTATAAACTTTCTTTTCTAGCCCCAAAACATGCTCCCAAATGCTTCCCCTAAGTCCCATGATGAACCTTCGGGTTTTAGTATTTTCTTCCTGCATGCTAGAGGGAGAAAAGAAAAATAGCTCTTCATAACGCTGTTGATATGCATCTATAGTCATCTGTCCCTGATACAAACTCAGGAACCCTCTTTCCATACCATCTCTAAAACTTCTGGGAAAATATTTCTCAAAGATTGCCTCTTTATAGATAGCCCAGGTCAATTGGGTGTGCTTGGTTAACAAATAACTCCGAGTAGACTTCCACCAGTGGTGTGCGTCGCCCTTTAGCATAAATGTGGTACACAGTACTTTTTCCTCCTCATTAACAGTCATCATCATAAAATTCCTTTCTATTGAGCTGGCTACAAAGGATCTGTTGGCTTGCCATTACATTTCTTAGGCTTCATTTTCAGAAAGCGCTCAATTAGTCGAGAATGGTCCAACTGATACTGAGCATAGGCCCCATACATAGGTGGTTGATACTGGTAACTACCTTGGGCTACCTCAAGGTTCTATACTGAATCTTGTACAACTGGCGTTTAAGGTGCTTGGGGTACTGTGTTGCTACCCCTTGCTATTGTGCTAGCTTGTCTGGCTGGCATAGGTGTAGTATGTATAGCTGGAAAAGCCATTCCCATAGCAGCTTGCATATTGGCTTGTACTTACTGTATTTGATGTAGCTGTTGTGTCAGGTTCATAATTGCTGTAGCCAAATCTGTAGGTGGGGCTGGCAAGTTTGTAGGATTTGCCTGGCCATTAGCTCCTGGTGGTGCCATATTCTGATTCCCTTGTTCTTCAGGATTTTCATGGCTATCTTCCTCCACAGGTGGTGGTGGTGGAATTGGGTTACGTCCTTGCCTTATTACTCTTCGCCCAGCCATTTCCTGTTTCGGTGGTGGTAGTGTCTGTAAAATCATTGAACATGTGAGGCAATCATAATATAAGTCATTCCCATGTCAAAATCCAACTAATCAATGTAAAATTCCAATTTTCCATGTCATTCAGTCAAAATACTCTATTTTCCATCGTGTGGTCGATGGTGTGGTCGCATTATGTCTGACCACAGGGTATGCGACCTCACAAAACCCTGTCAGCTCACCTAGAGCCTGTGGTCGATCGTGGGGTCAGAATATGTCCGACCACAGGGTTCGATGACACGAGGTCTGTCTATCTCACCGAGAGCCTGTGGTCGATCGCGGGGTCGATCATGTGGTCGCAGATTTGGTCGAATTTTGCGACCACACGACTCCGAATCAGGTTTTTAAACCAGATTTTTGGAGTCATTTCCCACATTCTCTTTTTCCTTCAACTCAACTCGCTTCTACTGAGTTGCTACAGTGTCGACCACTAGTGTCTGGTGATTCTTTCCTCCATTCACGACCTCCGCTCCATTCCTTCAGCTACGTTCTCTATTGGTCCTCATTTTTAAGCTTTCAAAACTAGTTTTTTTTCCATTTATAGCGTTTTCTTCAAATTTAAATTTTTTTAATCCTAAAAATTAGATTTTTATTGGGGGTTTTAGCTATTGGCCACCCAATGTATGAAATGTCACACCCCAATTCCGTACTATTCAGAATGGTGTGATGAACCGCTAATAAATCAACGATTCAATCAGGATCTCGAATAGGCTGTGTCTGTTCGCTTAAAACATACATATCCACAACCATAATCAGAGTTAATAAACAATAGTGGAAGTCTTATATATTAAATGAACTGAGAATCTAAGAATGATAACTGTTACGGTTGGAAATCGCCCGTCGATCCGCGCTCTGAATGACCTGCAATCACAGAGATGAGACAAAGGAGTTGGGCACCTAAGCCCCGGGGACACTCTGATGCCTAAGTTGGATTCCCAAGGTAAACAGTCAAGAGATAGCAGAATGCAATCTCCAGTTTAAAGAGTGGGACGATGAGAGAGTTTGAGCGTGTGAGAGGGATGAATAATAATAGCTTGTAACTTAGGGTTTACCTTGAGGGATGGCTTCTACTTATAGATTGTGAAGAAGCATGGAGGTACCAGGACTCAGGGGAGTAGACTACCAATAGGATTGCCACGTGTCGCTCTATGGGACACTCATGTGGTAGACTCCGAGTAGGAGTCGGAGACCTTAGCCAAGGAAGCTAGGTCGGTCAGCTCTAGGACTGACACGTGTCAACGTGTGAGTAATGGCTGACCGGAATAGTCGGTGTCATATCAGATTGAGAGAAGGACTCCCCGGAGGTAGCATAATCACAATGGACTCTGGCTTCCGACTGAGAACCGTAGCCGAGTAGGACTATAACTCTGAGCGCTACCCGAGAGGCCGGGCGCACGAGAGGCCGTATGCATGATAGCCCGAATACACGTTACCGAGCGCGAGATATTCCGAGGGCTCAAGTTCCGAAGGTGCAACTTGACACGTGTAAGATTTTAAATGGAGGGGATTTTTCCCTCCTAACAGATGCCCCTTGCGCTGTCGGATGCAACGAATCTGATAGTGCAATAAGTCTAAACCGTTGAGAAAACCTACGCCGTATGAGGCCGATTGCCAGATTAATGGCTACATTGAATGACTCTGGGTGCTCCTGAGTGGAGACGGTTGCACCAACCGTCTGCACGATTGATTGAGGCGTGGGGCTTGAGGTGTTAAACTTGGGTTCCGCAAACATGTTCGACCGTCGATCTTTTGATTTGACGCGGATTGACCCTTGATCTGACGGCCACTAGGAGGCGGTGTGCCTCGAGAAGGAGTGCCATTAACTGCCGCTCGTCTTCGAGTCGGTCGAATGCATCGAATGGCTGAGACTGAAGCGACATGGATCGACATATTGATCCGACGGCTACCAAGAGGCGGTGTGCCTTGAGAAGAAGCACCATCATTGCGCATGACGTCAGGTTGTCACGTTGCGTCCGCGCGGCAGACGACGACTAATGGTGCTGAAGCATGTGTCCGGAACCGAAGAGACGGTTCACAGTCACAGGACCTATAAATACTCTTCTATTTCGTTCATTCAACCATTTGCTTCAGTTGCAACCGGAGTTTCATCAGAGGACTCGGAGTCTAGTCGAACATCCCTATTTTCGAGCTTTGCTTCTGCAGTCGGAGTTCAATTTCTTCGAACCAGTAAGTCTCCTTACATTTCTTTTCTTGTTCTTTCATGCTTAGTACCTTTTCCTCCAATAGTATTACCTCTTCCGGTAGAGTGAGAGTGAGTGAGAAAATAGCCCTTTCCCGAACTTCTTCTTCTGTGGAATCATCCTCCTCCAGGGAAGGATGGTCCACTGCCTCCGAGGCTCTTAATCCGGTTTCAGAGGAGGAACTTGAGAAGAGTTCCTCTGAGGCCGAAGAGCGTGGTCGCCCCGTGGGCCCCACGGCTCAACGGGCTTCCCGTTAGAGAGGCAGCCGACCATCAGTAACTGCAATCGACACCATCCCAGCATGGAAGGTGCCGAGTAAGATCAAAACCGAAGCGGCTTTGTTATCGGTCTACCGGGCATACCAGCTCGTAGAGCCAATGACGAATGTTCGCATTCGGCTCCCAACGTCCGATGAGCGGGCTTGTACCGTGAACACATCGGAGATTTGTGTGTATGAACACACCCTGAAGTCTGGGCTCCGGTTTCCCCTTCACCCATTAGTTGTAGAAATTCTTCAAGCCTACCGCATCGCGCCCTCCCAGCTTGCTCCGAACGGGTGGCGATGCATATTTGCCTTCATCCTGTTTGTCCGCCGACTGGGTGAGACTCCGACCTCGAACTTATTTCGGTCGGTCTTCCAGTTGGCCAGTCTGACCGAGGCCCGGGCTATGACCGGGTGGTATTTTTTCAGCCAGAGGGGTGGAAAGAAGCTCCCGGCTATCGCCCAAAAGCCTTCCTCCATCCACGGGTGGAAGGACAAGTTTTTCTTCCTGGGCCCTCCAACGGACGGCCCGGCCCTCCCTCCGTCGAATGTTTAGCTGGTGGTCGACGCCACGGGGTTCAACAAAGCCCCCTTCCTGACGACGGAGGAGAGAAAGGCCCAACGCAAGATGATGGTCGGGAAGACTGTGCCCCTCTCCGACCTTGCGGATCCCGTGCAGTTGGCCGAGCACGGTCTCCTCGGTGAGTTTAATAATTTTAGGACTTAGACTATGTACTGTTGCTGTCTTGATGTTGTGGCTAACCATTTTCTCATTGCAGTGAACTTCAAAGATGATAAGATAGTTGCCCGGATCCTGGCCAAGCGGACGGCCGAGGCCGCGAAGGGGGTTCAGCCGGCTGGCGGCCAGGCGGACGCACCTCTACGGAAGGAACCGAGGGCCACGGCCGAGGCAAAGGGCAAGGGGCCCATGCTCGAGGAGCCTCCGAAGAAGAAAATAAAGTCGGCCGTGGAGCTTCCGGCCGATATATATAAGGCAAGGCCGGCCCCTAGGCTTGGCCGTCAAGAGGAGACAACAGCAGGGGCTGCGACGAAGGAAGTCCAGCCTCGCCAAGGGATTGCGAAGGAGGCCCAGCCCCTTCAGGTGGTCGCCGTGAAGGAAACCAAGGCCGATCAGGGCGTGGTGACGCCTGCGGCAAAGAGGGCTATCGAAAGTCCGAAGGTGGTTGATCTGACCGGGGCCACTGGGGCCTCCAAAGAGGAAGCCGAGCACACGGCCCGCCAGAGGGGTGAAAAGCAGGAGGTTCCGAAGATAGCCTTCTCTCCTGCGCTCAGACTGAAGTCGATGGACTTGGTCTTCAAGAGCACAAGGGTGGCTAGAATCATAGTCACCGAGGGGCGCCTGCCAGAGGACATAGCCTTCACCTCCAGCTTGTCGAACGAGGACGTTTATAGACAAGCATTCACAACGTGCTGTCAGGTAATGTTCGGAGTCCTCATCTCTTTCTTTTTTTTTATTCATGTTGTCATTTTTTGAGTGATCCCTTTTGTGCAGATGAGCAATCTTCTGGCTGAGGTCAGCGAGCGGGCTGCTCGGGCCTTCTTCGACCTGGATGAGAAGGAGGTCTTGGAGATCTCCCTGCGTGAGGTTCTGAAGGCTACTGAGGAGAATCTAACCAATAAATCTTCGAAGTTTAAGGACCTCGTTGCAGAAAAGGTCACCCTCCAGGCGTCGTTGGACAAAGCCGAGTCCGCCCTCAACGAAGAGCATAAGAGAGTGCATTCGTCCGAGGAAAAGCTTCGGTCATCCGAGGACAAGCGGAGGAAGACCGAGGAAGATCTATAGGCTGTGCAGCAGGCGAGGCTGGCGCTGGAGGAGAGGCTTCGGATGTTCGAGGACGAGGCCAGGGCAGTCAAGGAGGCGTTGAACAAGGCCGAGGATGCTCACCGGGAGGCCTTGGCTCGGGCTGTCGCCGAGTACAAGTCTTTGGCTCAGTACGAAGAGGACGTCGACGAGGCCTCCTATGTGTATTTCGAAAGGGGGGTCAGATATTTGAGGGAACAACTAGCGGATAAGGGTGCCCTCAAGATAAACTGGTCGGAGATCCCGATTGCCGCCCAGATTGATGGGTTGGAGCCCCCGGTACCCGTGGAGACCCCGCTCATCGCTGAGGACCTGGCGGAGCCGACGGCAGCTATGGAGGCTGACCGTATGCTCGAGGATGACCTTCCTCCTTACGAAGTACCGCAGACGCCGCTCGTGGAGCTCCCGGCCCTTGCACCACCATCCGAGGATCAAGTACACCCGACCGCTGAAGGGAAACGGCCTTGAAGAGGTAGCACTTGTGTATATTTTGTCTTTTTTATACTTGTATATTTGTACCACTGCCCTTCTAGGGCCTTTATCAATAAAATATCCATTCTATCTGCTTTCTTCCTTCTCGCATTTTGTTACCTGTGAGGCGGTTTTCCCGTAAGTGTTGTTTGCTCGGCCCTCGGTAAGTCGAGAACACTTAAGTAATTAAAGTAGCTGGGGCTATTAGCTTGTAGTAGAGTCCGAGAACGAACGATGTCGAACCCGGCCGCAGGCATTCCTTAGAAAAATGGCTAAGGCATTGCTGTCTTGACCGCCTCTTACCCCAGAAGTGTTTTCGGCTTGGCGCTTTGGCTGGCCGAGAGCACTTAGGTATATCCAGGCAGCTCGATGTTTGAGATACGAGTATGGTTTGCCCCAGCCGGGCTACTAATGCCTGATCGCATAGTTAGGTAGATGCTATTTGCTGCCAGAGTCTGTGTGTGGACCGTGGTAGGCAGATACCAATATGGCCTGCATGCTACCATGGCCTGCTTGTGGACCGTGGTAGGCAGATACAGGTGTGACCTTCTTGTTACCATGGTCTGCTTGTGGACCATGGTAGGAAGGTACAAGTATGGTCTTCATGCTACCTTGGTCTGCTTGTGGACCGTGGTAGGAAGATACGGGTGTGACCTTCATGCTACCATGGTCTACTTGTGGACCATGGTAGGAAGTTACGAGTATGGTCTTCATGCTACCTTAGTCTGCCTGTGGACCATGGTAGGAAGATACGAGTGTGACCTTCATGCTATCATGGTCTGCTTGTGGACCATGGTAGGAAGGTACGAGTATGGTCTTCATGTTACCTTGGTCTGTTTGTGGACCTTGGTAGGAAGATACGGGTATGGTCTTCAAGCTACCGAGGTCTGCTTGTGGACCGCGGTAGGAAGATACGAGTATGGTCTTCATGCTACAGAGGTCTGCTTGTGGACCGCAGTAGGAAGATACAAGGTTGGTCTTCATCCTATCGGGGCCTGCTTGTGGACGACGGTAGGAAGATACGCCGAGGTCAATGTTTGACCTATGTCTGATTGTGATCGGCTGGGCCGAAATGAACGGCTATTAAAGACTTGCTGAGTTGACTGAACTGTATGTGCTGTTCTGTATTAAAAGAAACTAAGCGGATGCCCTCAGGGGGTCCGGTATACAACTGAGACTTGCTTGATAAAAAAAAATTGACAAATTCTGTAATGAATAAAAAGTTACAGATTATTGATAATATTTTTGAAGATTGGTGGCATGGCATGTCCTCGGAATTTCTTCACCGCCCATGGTGGTCAGCTTGTATGAGCCCGGTCGTCCTGTTCTGAGCACGCGATACGGTCCTTCCCAGTTCTTGGCTATCTTCCCTTGATTTGTGGGATCGGAGACTGCCATTTTTCTAAGGACAAGATCTCCGACCTTAAATTGTTTTGGTCGGACTGTCTTGTTGTAGTGACGGGCTGTCGTCTGCTGGTAACTTGCCATTCGGAATGCTGCCGATTCCCTTACATCTTCGAGGTTGTCGAGGTTCGTCCGTAGATCTTCAGAGTTGGTGTGCTCGTTGAAGTTCAGCATTCGGAACGTGGGATGGAAAACTTCAACGGGGACGACTGCCTCCGTGCTGAAGGCGAGCATGAAGGGTGTCTCTCCCGTGGGTGTTCGGCTGGTCGTCCTATACGACCAGACGATACTTGGTAACATATGCACCCACTTTTCTTTCTGGTCTTCTACCATCTTTTTTAGGCCGCACAATATTGTTTTATTGATGGCCTCGGTCTGACCGCTTGTCTGCGGATGTCCGACTGACCCAAATCTATGGTCTATTCGGAATTCTTCGCAAAAGTTTGTGAAGGATGCACTGGTGAACTAAGTGCCGTTGTCAGTCACAAGGACTCTCGGTACGCCAAACCTGTACACAACCGAGTGTCTGAAGAACTGTTCCACTTTGGAGGTGTCGATCTTGGCTACGGCTTTGACTTCAATCCATTTGGTGAAGTAATCAATGGCCACGATGACATATTTCCATTGATAAGTGGCTTGGGGGAAGGGCCCCATGATGTCCATGCCCCATATGGCAAAGGGGAGGGGACTTGTGATCTACTGCAGTGGAGCGGCCGGAGCATGTTGCACGGGTGCATAGAACAGGCACTTGTCGCACCTGCGGACAAGCTCGATGCAGTCGTCGTGCATTCTCGGCCAATGGTAGCCTTGGCGGAGGATCTTTTGGAAAAGCGATCGGCCACCCTGGTGCCGGCCGCAGATACCCTCATGTACTTCTTTCATAATGCGCTCGGCCTCGTCTGATCGCAGGCACCTTAGCAGCGGTAGGGTATAGGATCTCCTGTATAGTACATCTTTGTGTATGGTGTATTTTCGGGACTTGGCTTGGATGCGGCGAGCATCTTTCCTGTCAGTCGGAAGGGCACCCGTCCGGAGGTATTGGTATATGTCATCATACCAGCTGGATACGACTCCGATGGGGGCGACGACTTCAACAGATTTGCTGGTGTGGTCCAAGAATTCCACGTACACGGCAGAGTCCATCGCATGGATGTCTTCCAGGGATAGCCTCGATAGTTCATCTGCTTCGGTGTTCTCCTCACGACCGACGTACTGTAGTTCGACGCTTTGAAAGGCCGCGATTGCCGAGTTCACCTTCTCAAGGTACTTCTGCATCTCGGGCTGCCTGGCCTCGTAGTCACCTTGTACTTGGCGGATGACCAACTGTGAGTCGCCTTGTATCAACAGCCGACGGATGGCTAGGCTTTTGGCCAATCTAAGTCCGGCTAGTAAAGCTTCATACTCGGCCTCGTTGTTGGTTGCTCTGAATCCGAACCTGATAGCGGACCATATTTTAAATCCTTCCGGACTTTTCAGAATCACCCCTGCCCCTGCTTGGTCGTCCATGGAGGAACCGTCTACGTTCAGGGTCCACGCGTCCTCGGCTGGCTCTGGGGCCTGCACAACCTGAAGTTCTGCAAAGTCTTCGTCTGGTAAGGTGCTTTCAACGATAAAGTCCACCAAGGCTTGTGCTTTGATGGCTGTTCTGGGGATGTACTTTATGTCGAACTCACCGAGCTCTACCGACTAGTTGATGAGTCGCCCAGATACATTGGGCTTCGACAACACCTTATTCAGCGGCGTGTTGGTCAGCACCGATATGGGATATGCCTGGAAGTACGGTCGGAGCTTCTGCACGGCCGTGACTTAGGCGAGCGCTAGTTTTTCAATCGGTTTGTACCTGGTCTCGGCGTCCGGCAACACTTTGCTGACATAGTAGATTGGTCGCTGGACCTTGTCTTTGTCCTTCAGCAGGACAACGCTGACTGCATGGTCGGAGACTCCGAGATATAGTTCCAACTCGTCCCCCGGGTTTGGCTTCACCAGCAGGGGAGGTGATGATAAGTATACCTTGAGGTCTTCGAAAGCCCTCTGGCATTCTCCAGTCCATTCAAACTTCCCGGCGCCCTTCAGTGTTTTGAAGAAGGGGAGGCAACGTTCGGCAGACTTAGACATGAAACGGTCGAGCGCGGCTATTCGGCCATTCAGCTCTTGCACTTGTTTCCCTCTGGTTGGCGCAGCCATGTCCATGATGGCCATGATCTTTGAAGGGTTTGCCTCAATGCCCCTCTGCGAGACCATGAATCCCTAAAATTTTCCTGATCCGACTCCAAAGGCACACTTTGTAGGATTGAGCTTCATGTTGTGTCTTCGGAGGACCTGGAATGTTTCACCGAGGTCGGCCATGTGGTGGTCGGCCTGCTGGCTCTTAACAAGGAAGTCATCGACATACACTTCCATGTTTCTACCAATCTGTTGTCTGAAGACTTTGTTGACTAGTCTTTGATAGGTGGCTACTCCATTTTTGAGGCCAAAAGGCATGACCGTATAGTAGAAGAGCCCCTGATTGGTGACGAAGGAAGTACATTCCTCGTCAGCCTTTCGCATCTTTATTTGATTGTAGCCGGAGTACTCATCGAGGAAATTGAGTAACTCGTGTCTGGCTGTAGCATCAATCAGCTGGTCAATGCACGGCAGCGGATAGTTGTCCTTTGGACAGGCTTTGTTGAGGTCGGTGAAGTCTATGCAAATCCGCCACTTGCCGTTAGACTTAGGCACCATGACAACGTTGGCGAGCCAGTCCGGGTAGTCGACCTCCCGTATGAAGCCGGCCGTCAGTAGCTTTTGCACCTCCTCGTCTATGACAGACTGTCGGGCGGGTGCAAAACTTCTCTTCTTTTACCGTACAGGCCTATGCTGAGGGTTGACAGCGAGGTGGTGTTCGATGACATCTCTGGGAATTCCCGGCATCTCAGAGGCCAACCATGCAAAAACATCAAGATTCTGCCTCAGAAATTCGATTAACTTTTCCCTTTGTTCCTCGGGCAGCAAGGAGCCGACCTAGAATGTCTTCTCGGGCTGATCGTCCGCAATCGAAATCTGTGGAAGTTCCTCCGTGGGTTTTCCTCTGTTGGGAGAAATGTTTTTGGGAACATCCACCATGTTCACCTGTGCAGCCTTCAAGGCCCACTGACTGTTCTTCAGCTCAGTGGCGTACCACCTCCGTGAAGTGTCCTGGTTTGTTCGGCACTCTCCGACTCCATCCTCGGTCGGGAATTTCATCACCAGGTAGTAGGTGGACAAGCACGCCTTCAGCTTGTTGAGCGATGGACGGCCGAGGATGACGTTGTGTGCGGATGGCCGATCGACCACCATGAATTCAACCATTACCCGCCGCTGTTTGGGTTTCTGGCCGAGGATGACAAGCAATTGGATGCCCCCATTCACCGTGACCGGGTCTCTGGAGAAGCTGATGAGGTCGAAAGTGACGGGTTGAAGCTGGTCGTCCGTCAGCAGCATCCTCTGGTAAGCATGGTAAAATATGATGTCCACCGAGCTCCCGGTGTCTACCAAGCACTTCGCCACATCACAGTGTCTGATCCCGGCCGTGAAGATAATGGCATCCTCATGAGGGACCGCGACGTTGACAAGATCTTCGTCGCTGAAAGTGATGACTTCTCCGGTTCGAGCTCTTTTTGATGGCCATTCCGTCTTGGCTACTAGACGCGAGTAGGCTTTGGCTGACCTGTTGGAGGTGTTTCCGGCTGTGGGTCCTCCTATGATTGTGAGGACTAATTTGCCCACGGCTTGGGGGCCCTTGGTGATGGTATAGACCCCATTGTCACCAGGGATGCGCAAGCCCATTGCTGTGTGCGGTCGGTCCTCGAGCTGCGGACTGCCGACGAACCTTCGCTCGGCCTTTCTTCTCTTTGAAGCTGGGTAAGACTTCCTTCTTCTTCTTCCCCGGCCTTCTGTTTCCGACCAGGACGGGATGGACCTGGACTGGGTATGCTGTCGGCCTCCAAGTTTTTCTTTTACCGACACTCTTTCTTTTTGTGCTCTAGATGAGTTTTCTATCGTCCCAAATTGGATGGCGCCGACCCACTATCTAGGGGGAGCCGGCCCACCATTAGGGTCTCTGTCGTCCCTCCGAGCGGCGTTTTGATTATCGCCCGCATCTACTCGGCAGTTATTGGGCTGCGGGTTTCTCGGTGGTGGAGGTGGTAATCCACGGTCCCTCCGAGCAGGAGCCGGTCCTCAGTCTGCATTTCGATCGAAGTTACCATAGTATCATTGTCTGATGAGGTCCTCAATTTCTCCTTTGAGGTACTTGCATTCTTCTGTTTCATGGCCATAGTCACGATGGAAGCGACAGAAACGAGAGCGATCCTTATTCCTCTCGTCGCCGTAGTGCTTTTGGCGGTGGTCGGAGGTTCCGATCGTTCTTGATCACTTCGAGGATCTCTGTCATCGAGGTGTTCTGCGGAGTGTAATACTCGAACGTCTTGTATGGGTGCCGATAGGTCTGATCTTTACCGGACTTTTGCTTCTTTGGGTCTCCCGAGCTCGGCGCCGGGCGGCCGTCTCGGACCTTTTCTTATCTGCAGGCTTTGGATCGGCCTTCAGATTGTTCACGATATTATTTTTTTGGGCCCTTGACGTCTCGTCCGTGGAGGCGTACTTCTCGCATCTGGCGAGCAGGTCGTCCAAGTTCTTCGGTGGCTTTTTGGCAAGGGACCAACAAAACTAACGGTCGATGACGCCTGCCTGTAGGCTGGACATATGTACAGCGGGCTCAACATCCTTAATTTAAAGCACTTTGGTATTGAAGCGCTTGATGAAGTCCCGTAGGGACTCGTCCTTCTGCTGTTTGACCGTTGACAGATGGTACGATGTCCTCTTGCGCACTCGGCTTGCTTGAAAGTGCGTCAAGAATTTGTTCGATAACTGTTCGAACGTTGTAATGCTCTTCGGAGGGAGATTGTTGAACCACGTGCAAGCGGCTCCCCTGAGCGTTGAAGGAAACGCCCTGCAGATGAAGCTGTCGCTCAGAGGATAGAATAGTGTTGTAGAGACGAATGTGTCCAAATGCTGCTCGGGGTCGGTACTCCCATGGTATGAGTCCAAGACCGGCATCTTGAAGTTGTCAGGAGGGGGTACCCTCATGATCTCATCTGAGAGCGCCGTAATTGTTGTATAGGCCATTCTCGGTGGGGCTACCCTGGTTTGCTCCACCTGCTGAAGCCGAGTGGTTATCACCAATAGATGTCGCTCGACGTTGGACTGGGGCGTGTCCGGAGGTTGAGCGCCAGTTCCTTGTGATACTTCATTTACTCTTTCCTGGTGGAGGGCGTCGAGGAGGGACCTTGCGCCTCTCACCGGGGGCGGCGCAGCTGGCGCCTGGTCTTGATGTGGCGGGGGATGCCGAGCGGCGGACCTGGCCGCACTCCGTCCAGGAGCTCGATCTCCTGCAGGGAAATTATTTGGCAAGGCGTTTGTAGGATCCGCCCTCGCCCTTGGCGGTTGAGCCGCTGGTGGAGCTTCCGGTGGTGGATTCGGTACCGGGTGGGGATTCTCCCCTCCTGCTGCATAACTGCTCGCTCGCGCTCCTCTCAAGACTCTCACTAGCTGCTCGATTTGCTGTTTCAGCTCATCAAACAGCTGACGAGTGACGTATTGGGAAGGAGGTGGTGGTGGTTTTACCGTCGGGGTGTGGCTCAGAGCTGGCATTGGCGCCGACGGTGGTACTGGTGCTGATTTCGATACTGGTGCGGCTTCCGAAACTGGTGCGGGTACAGGCTCATGGTCTACCCTCGTCGTGCTTTTGCTACTACCCACTTGCACTGATGACTCAGAATGGGTGTGCGATACCCGTGCTCGGGTAATTCTGTGAGCCATCGAAATCAGAGTTCTCACGTGCTAATCTTCAAATTCAGTCAAAAGAGGCCCCACGGTGGGCACCAAACTGTTACGATTGGAAATCGCCCATCGATCCGTGCTCTGAATGACCTGCAATCACAGAGATGAGACAAAGGAGTTGGGCGGCTAAGCCCCGGGTATACTCCGATGCCTAAGTTAGATTCCCAAGGTAAACAGTCAAGAGATAGCAGAATGCAATCTCCAGTTTAAAGTGTGGGACGATGAGAGAGTTTGAGCATGTGAAAGGGATGAATAATAATAGCTTGTAACTTAGGGTTTACCTTGAGGGATGGCCTCTACTTATAGATTGTGAAGAAGCATGGAGGTACCAGGACTTAGGGGAGTAGACTGCCAATAGGATTGCCACGTGTCGCTCTGTGGGACACTCATGTGGTAGACTCCGAGTAGGAGTCGGAGACCTTAGCCAAGGAAGCTAGGTCGGTCAGCTCTGGGACTGACACGTGTCAACGTGTGAGTAATGGCCGACCAGAATAGTCGGTGTCGTATCAGACTGAGAGAAGGACTACCCGGAGGTAGCATAATCACAATGGGACTTTGGCTTCCGACTGAGAACCGCAGCCGAGTAGGACTATAACTCCGAGCGCTACCCGAGAGGCCGGGCGCACGAGAGGCCGTATGCATGATAGGCCGAATACACATTACCGAGCGTGAGATACTCCGAGGGCTCAAGCTCCGAAGGCGCAACTTGACACGTGTAAGATTTTAAATGGAGGGGATTTTTCCCTCCAAAGAATAACATAAATAAAATATCCAATTATCTTTCATTGACTAAGACATAAGTAAATAAAATAATCAATTACATTTCCTTAATAATCAAAATAAAAATCTAATAAAAAACGCATGAGTTGTATTCACATGACGAATCATGCGACTCCATCATAACTTCAGCGTCCATCGCCGCCGCATGTCCATACATCGGAGCATTTATATAATCTTCTACGGTGGTACCTACATCATAAACTAAAAATATTCGACGTTGAAAGGGTGAGCACACATCATGGCTCAGTGAGCAAACAAAAGAATGCAACAAACATATGCATGCATTCAATTCATATATTTGGTATGGTTCATAAGTTTGCAATGTGCAATAGAAAGGATAGGTGGCCGCCGCAACTCTATACATGAGTGTGTAAAGCCACCCAATGGATAAAATACCATTGCCGTCCCACATGTACCCATCATGGAATAGGGATAGAGCTGAAGTGCTTTGGACCGCACCACATCACACTTCCTCTGATGCTCTACCCATACCAACTCGTAAACCCCTGTTGGCGAGGGCTTGAAAACTGGCCTCGCAACTAACTAATCCTAATGTCAAATAGTGTATCCATGGTCCCACCCCAGCATCCCTCAAAATGTCCATAGAGATAGAGCTAAGGCCCCCTGGCAGAGTCAGAGACTACATCGTCCAAGACCACTTCCACTAATGCCCTGCGACGTAATATTTCTGCTAAGGTAATGGCGATATGATGATGTTAGTGGACAAGACTTGAGTAGAGATAGAGCTAGAGTTTGGGGACCAGGATGAACCACAATGTCACGTCCTCCCCTTGATGCCCTACTCGCATCAAGTACACTAACCACACACATACAATCACATGCCTATTCCTAGCATCATCATCAACATCATACTGTAAATAAAACGGAAATTAAATATGCATGAACAATAATAACATGAATATTGGATGACATGTGACATGCACATTACAATCACATAAACATAGAATCATTCATGGTAATGGACTCAATAAAAAAACAGTTTATTATTAGCCAATTAGTTTAGGTCTTGTTCCCTCACCTTTGATTGAGCGTAGATCCTCGTTCAAGCTTTATGAATCACTATTAAATCATTAGAAAGACCTAGCAAGTCGATAGATTTTAATTAGAATTAATTATAATAAATTTAGACTAACTGAAATCGTAGGGTCGTAGGTAGGGTAGCACCTTGGACTCAATAAACAAAAACAGTTTATTATAGCCAATTAATTTAGGTCTTGTTCCCTTACCTTTGATTCAGCATAGATCCTCGTTCAAGCATTATGAATCACTATTAAATCATTAGAAAGACCTAACAAGTCGATAGATTTTAATTAGAATTAATTCTAATAAATTTAGACTAACTGAAATCGTAGGGTCGCAGGTAGGGTAGCACCTAGGGTAGCAGAATCTGTGACCGTAGGGTGTAGGGTCGGACGTGGGGTTGAATACCATTCGACCCTACGTGTGACCACACCCTCCCTAGGACTTCCCGAGGGCATGTGGTCGATCCTGTCGTCTCGTAGGGTCGGATATCATTCGACCCTACGTGCGACCACACCTATTCTGAGTCGACCTTTCATTCTAAAGTCCATTCTTTCATCTTTTGATCCTTTGGCTTACTTTCATGGTCCATTTTATGATTGTTCTATGACTCAAAACTCTAAGTTATACACTATTCATTGTCCATAACAATTTCCTCCGTGGAATCTCTTGGAACTTTTCCATGGATGGATGACTTGGGTTTCTCCTAATCCTATGTTCTTCATAACTATTCTAGGATCTCTTATTTAGGTAAGGAATTAGGTTCATACCTTTATTCAGAGGTTGTTCTAGTTTCCTTCTCTTCCTTAGTCTTCTTCTTCAAGTTTCCTTCTCTTCTTCTCTTCCTTCTCTTTCTCTTTCTCTCACTTTCAATTAGGGTTGTAAAGGAGTGAAAGAGGCTAAGAGACATCCTATTTATAGAGAAAAACCCTCCATCATAAGTCCAAATAAGTTTAGGAAAGATCCCCTTGGAATTAGGAAAGTTTTCTAATTTTCGGTTTCTGTCTATCATCGTAGGTCGGACGTAAGGTCGCAGGATCCGTCGACCCTACATCTTCTTAGTCATCCGACCCTACGACTAAAAAGTCATTGGTTGGACTTCTGTAGAGGTGGGGTCGACCCTACCCTCACATTTACTGTTTTTGGGTTAGACTTATACCTTGTCTTGTGATTTCTTCACTCACTTGGTCCACTTGGCTCGACCACGATAGGTAGACCTGGTACAAGGTGGTAAGACCAGTTATTTCGATACGGGTCTTACTACTCCCCCCTCTTATTAAAAATTTGATTTTTGAAATTTGTTCATACCTTCCAAGTAAAAAATGTGAGGATATTGCTTCCGCATAGCGTTCTCTTCTTCCCATGTGATCTCTTCTATATCTCGACTCCTCCAGGTGACTTTAACATAGTATATGTCACGATTGCGTAGACGTTGAACCTTTCGACTAGTGATTTCAGTTGGTGCTACTTCGAATGTCGAATCATCAATTAGATCTAGTGGATCCGCTGTCAAAACGTGCATTGGATCTCTGATGTACTTCATTAATAATGAGATATGAAATACATCATGCACACTTGACATAGATGGTGGTAGTGCTAAATGATAAACCAATTTTTCCCGTTTAGCTAGAATCTCATATGGCCCGGCATATCTCGGACTTAGCTTCCCTTTCTGTCCGAATCATTTTAAAACTTGCATAGGTGATACTTTCAAGAATACCTTATCACCTACGATAAATTCAAGGTCTCTGCGTCGAGTATCTGCATACTGTTTCTGACGATTCTGAGCCGTTCTAACTCTTTCTTTGATAATGTCGACTACTCGACAAGTCTCTTCAACAAACTCTGGTCCAACGATGCTACGTTCTCCAACTTCATTCCAAAACAGAGGTGTTCGACACTTCCTACCATACAGTGCTTCATAGGTGACATCTGTATAGTAGCCTGATAGCTGTTGTAATAGGCGAACTCAATCAATGGTAGTTTTTCGTCCCATGAGCCCTTAAAATCAATAACACATGCTCGAAGCATCTCTTCTAAAATCTAAATAGTACGCTCCGACTGTCCGTCTGTCTGATGATAGAATGCGATACTGAACTTCAACATTGTACCCATAGGCTTCTCCAATCCTTCCCAAAACTTTGAAGTAAAACGTGGGTCTTTATCGAACACAATGCTTTTAGGTACACCATGTAGTCTGACAATGTTATCCACATATAACTTGGCTAACCTCTCCAGGGTATACTATGGTCGTATAGCTATAAAGCGAGCTGTCTTAGTCAAACGATCTACAATCACCCAGACCACGTCTACTACTCGAAGAGTCAATGGTAACCTAGTGACGAAGTTCATAGTGATGCAGTCCCATTTCCATGCTGGTTCTGGTAGTGGCTGCAACAGTCCTATAGGTCCTTGTCGTTCAACCTTCACCCTCTAACAATTTAGGCATTGAGACACAAATTTTTCTACATCTGCTTTCGTTCCTCTCTACCAATATAATTTCTTCAAATCATGATACATTTATGTACTTCCAGGATGTACCGAATAGGCAGTGGTGTGAGCTTCCTTCATTAGTCGGTGTCTAATGTCTAAATTTTCTGTTTTAGGAACACATATTCTTCTTTTGTACTTCAGTACCTTTTCATCATATAAGGTGAACTCAGGAATAGTCCTACGTTTTTCGAAGTCTTCTTCTACCGTTCTTAGATAAGGGTCTGATTTAATAGCTATTTTCACTTCATCAATTATATCAAGTACAATCTTCAACATTGCGAACATATATGAAAACTGATGAATAAACCCTTGGTTGGTTAATTCACCCGGTGCATCTATCACGAACTGCTCATTATCGTAATTGAACACTTTTCCTGTAGTACACATTGTTGCAGTCGTGTTAACCTCTCCTTGAGATTTTATCATTGCTTTTTTGCTTAGCGCATCAGCAACTACATTTGCCTTTCCTCGATGATACTGGATATCGCAATCATAGTCCTTCAATAATTCTAGCCATCTTCTTTGTCTCATGTTCAACTCCTTTTGATTAAAAAGATAAGTGAGACTCTTATGATCTGATTTAATCTGAAATTTCTCTCCATACAAATAATGTCTCCGTATCATGACAGCATGTACTACTGCCGCTAATTCCAAGTCATGAGTGGGATAGTTTTTCTCATGTGTTTTCAGTTGTCTTGAGGCATACGCAACTACTTGTTCTCCTTGCATAAGTACACATCCTAAACCCAATCCAGACGCATCAGTGTATAAGGTAAATGGTTGTCCTGGAATAGGAATAGTCAAGATGAGAGTAGATATCAATCTAGCCTTCTATGTTTGAAAACTTTTCTCATATTTATCAGTCCAAACAAACTTTTCTCCTTTATTAGTCAAACTGGTGAGAGGTACGGCAATTCTGGAATAGTCTTCCACGAATCGTTGATAATACCCTACTAGGCCTAGGAAACTTTTAATTTCTACAATGCTTTTCGGTGCTTTTCACTTCACAATGGCTTCAATATTGCTGAGATCCACTTTAATCCCTTTTTATGATTCTACGCGATCTAAGAAGATCACTTTGTTTAATCAAGTTTCATATATCTTTGGACTTGGCATAAAGCTTTTCCCTTCTCCACTATTGTGAAGCTGTTCTAAGATCCGTTGTATGAGTTGCTTCATTCTTGGAATAAACAGAAATATCATCTATGAAAACTATGATCGAGGTGTCCAATATGTCATGAAACACCCAGTTCATCAACTCCATAAAAGATGTAAGGGCATTGGTTAATCCAAACATCATAATCGGGAACTCATAATATCCAGTCCCGATTGTAGAAGCCATCTTCAAGATATTGCTGTCCAAATTCTTCAGCTGATGATATCTTGACCGGAGATCAATCTTAGAAAATACTTTTGCTCCTTGCAACTATTTAAACAAATCATCGATCTGAGGTAGTAGATATCGATTCTCGATTGTGAACTTGTTTAGTTCCCGGTAGTCTATACATAATCTGACACTACTGTCCTTCTTCTTCACGAATTGCATTGGAGCTCCCCGTGATGCAATACTTAGCCAAATTAGGACCTTAGTCTAAGAACTTTTGTAGTTGAGTCTCAATTTCTTCAATTCCATAGGAGCTACTCTATAGGTCCTTTGACACAAGTATCGTCCTTGGTAACAAGTCGATGACAAACTCGGTCGCATGATCAAATGGTAACCCAGGTAAGTCTCCTTGAAACACATTAGGAAATTTATGCATCACATCAATATCTTTCATCTGTGGTGCTTCTTTGGTAACGTATACCACAGATACCATATATCCAACTTCTTTCTCCTCAAAGCATCTCTTTGCCTTTAGCATAGAGAGGATTAGCTTTCACTTCTTAGGCAACATGCTTCCAATAAAACTAAATTATATGCTGTTTTTATTCTTGAATGATAACCTTTTCTATGCACATAACAACTTTGTAGAGTGTTGAGACAACCAGTCTATTCCCAAGATGACGTCAAAGTCTGCCATCTCAAGTCGATTTAGGTTGCATCCAATTTTGTCCATCCATATGATTCGAACATTGTTAACAACACTATCCAATACAACATCTAATCCAAAAGGGCTTGAACTAGCAAGATCTGGTACAAAGGTCTTAAGAGCACATCTAGCTCCTTAATCTCTTAGTTTTTCAAAGATTATTGCTTAAAATCTCATATATCCCAAGAAGCTCATTAGCTTACACCTTATTTATCATTGTTGTTCTACCTTGATCTCTCTTCCATATACCTCAAAAAATATCTTGTGATTGTTACTTACTTTCTTGCTCAAGCACTCTTTTATAAACATGACCATATCCATCTATTCAGCAATCACGAAATAGATCCTCCATTTCTTCATATGAGGTTCCTTGGCTATAGAATCTAATATGAATTTAATCATCTTACTTCCCATAATTCCTTATTCACTAAACATCTTATCAATGGATGTCGAGAAATGTAAGAATCAGAATGTTTGTCCAAAAGCAATTTATTTTCTTCTTTCGAATTCAGGGTAATGACGAACACTTGCTTCTTTCGAATTCAGGGTAATGACGAATACTTGCTTTATCTAATGAACTTAGGTTTCAAGGATCAAGAGTAAATCTGTGGTAATCCAATCGGCATCAAAAGGTCGTTAAGTTGCACAGTGGTCCAAATACATGGAAAATAGAGGTTCCATAACTCTTAACCTCAAGGTTATAGGTTGTATCGAGTATATATAATGCCATTGGTCAAGGAACTATAGGAATAAATATGGAGAAAGTTTTGGTACATCAATAAATTAGGTATAAATCGAAAGATGTACACTCAACATGATTAAACATTTAACTGTTCAATCAGTTCATATCTCTGTTCATGTTGTCGATCATGAGAGTGGCTCAGTTTGGTATAATTAGGACTAATTCTAACGAAATAACATCTATAACTTCAATTGACAGGTTGAATCAAGAAGGTATTCTGTCAAGGTACTAGAATTAGAATCAGGTTTGTGCATCCTCTATAATCATAAGAGTAAGACGATAATGCACCGCATCTTATATAAACCTATCTAGTTATATGGCCACAATAGATTTATTCCTTTGCTGAAAACGTCAGAGGCTTCATCTTTAGAAGACATTCTTCAATCCTTGTCGAATTATTCTGCCATGATGCAGCTATCCCATACATCGGTGGCTAATAAGGGTAACCACCTTGATACACTGTTTGTTGTGCACCAAGCTTCTGCACTGGGGTGTGTGTTACTGGGACTTGCTGTATGGTAGGCACTATATTATAGGTCACATGGGCTAGAGGTACTGTGTTGATACCAATTGGTACTATACATGGCCTGACCTGGAGGTATTGATGTAGCATCGACAACTTAGGTAGTGATTCACATAGCAACTTGCATAGTTAGTCTCATCTGTTGTTGCTCTTGTATTTTGTCAGGCCAAGTTTTATTACAACCATGGCTAAGGCACTTGGTAGTCCAGGTAGATTGGCTGGAGTGACCTGATTGTTTACCTCCTTTGATTTGCTCCAGTATGATTATCATTATTTAGCATTTTCTCATATGAGTTTTCACTACCCATTCTCGACCATGATAGTGGTGGGGTCAAATTTGCAACCTCTTCTTAATGCTCAGCGGACAATAGATTAGCTTGTGGTGGATCTCACTCTGAGTTTCCATGTCATCCAGGAGTATAGATTTATCTTCTTGTAGTTACTCTTATTCTTAATGTATGACCATTATTCTCCTATCTCTTTTGGATTTATCCCAAGATCTTTCCCTTTACCTCTATAGTGATTTATGCTTTACTAACCATTTTCCTTCTTCTTCTGCCATACATCGAGTTTTACATCTTGTGAGTACCAACTCGGTATTCCAATTTTTCTACTTTACAGATGCTTCCTTCTTGCTACTGTACTATATCCTTTGTATACTTAGGCAACTACCCGACTTATAGATAGTACCCTATATTATTCGTTTATCAGGATAAGTTTTGAATTTTCCCTCTTTCTGTTTGTGTATATATATGGTTCCACCTTTTATATGTACATTATTGTCTTATTTAAGTTCTGTCTCAACCAACACAGGTGCTTATAGTGTGTTTGTATTAAAGCTTTTAATTTATCGTAACTCAGTTCATGGACTCTAGTGGAAGTATTCAAGTTTAATGGACAGGGCCTGAGAGCTCTGATACCAAGTTGTCACACCCCAATTCTACACTATTCAGAATGGTGTGATGAACCTCTAATAAACCAATGGTTCAACCAGGATCTCGAATAGGCTGTGTCCGTTTGCTTAAAGCATACACATCCACACCCATAATCAGAGTAAATAAACAATTACAGAAGTTTTATATATTAAATGAACTGAGAATCTAAGAATGATAACATAAATAAAATATCTAATTATCTTTCATTGACTAAGACATAAGTAAAAAAAATAATCAATTACATTTCCTTAATAATCCAAATAAATCTAATCGAAAATGCATGAGTTGCATTTGCATGACGAATCATGCGACTCCATCATAACTTCAGCGTCCATCGCCGCCACATGTCCATACATCGGAGCATTTATATAATCTTCTATGGTGGTACCTGCATCATTAACTAAAAATATTTGACGTCAAAAGGCTGAGCACACATCACGGCTCAGTGAGCAAACAAACAATGCAATAAACATATGCATGCATTCAATTCATATCTTTGGTCTGGTTTATAAGTTTGCAATGTCCTATAGAAAGGTTTGGTGGCCGCCTCACCTCTATACACATGGTGTGTAAGACCACCCAACGGATCAAACATCATTGCGTCCACATCTACCCCACCATGGAATAGAGATAGAGCTAAAGTTCTTAGGACCGCACTGCATCACACTTCCCCTAATGCTCTACCCATACCAACACGTAAGCCCCTATTGGTGAGGGCTTGCAAATTAGGCTAGCAACTAACCAATCCTAATTTCAAATAGTGTATCCAAGGCCTCACCCCAGCATCTCTCAATACGTCCATAGAGATAGAGCTAAGGCCCCCCAGTAGAGTCAGAGACTACATGGTCCGAGACCACCTCCCCTGATGCCCTACGACGTAATAGTTCTGCTAAGATAATGGCGATACGATGATGTTAGCAGACAAGCTTGAGTAGAGATAGAGCTAGAGTCTGGTGACCAGGATGAACCACAGTATCACGTCTTCCCCCTGATGCCTTACTCGCATCAAGTACACTAACCACACACATACAATCACATGTCTATTCCTAGCATCATCATAAACATCATATTATAAATAAAACAGAAATTAAATATACATGAACAATAATAACAGGAATATTGGATGACATTTGATATGCACATTACAATCATACAAACATAGAATCATTCATGGTATTGGACTCAATAAATAAAAACAGTTTATTATTAGTCAATTAGTTTAGGTCTTGTTCCCTCACCTTTGATTGAGCATAGATCCTCGTTCAAACTTTATGAATCACTATTAAATCACTAGAAAGACTTAACAAGTTGATAGATTTTAATTAGAATTAATTCCAATAAATTTAGACTAACTGAAATCATAGGGTTGCAAGTAGGGTAGCACCTAGGGTAGCAGTTTCTACGACCCTAGGGTGTAGGGTCGGACGTGGGGTCGGATACCATTCGACCCTGCGTGCGATCACACCCTCCCTGGGACTTCCCGAGGGTATGTGGTTGAACCCGTGGTCTCGTAGGGTCAGATATCATTCGACCCTACGTGCGACCACACATATTCTGAGTCGACCTTTCATTCTAAAGTCCATTCATTCATGTTTTGATCCTTTGGCTTACTTTCATGGTCCATTCTATGATTGTTCTATGGCTCAAAACTCCAAGTTATACACTATTCATTGTCCATAACAATTTCCTCCATGGAATCTCTTGGAACTTGTCCATGGATGGATGAATTGGGTTTCTCCTAATCCTATATTCTTCATAACTATTCTAGGATCAGTTATTCAGGTAAGGAATTAGGTTCATACCTTTATTCAGAGGTTTCTCTGAAGTTTCTTTATCTTCCTTAGTCTTCTTCTTCAAGTTTCCTTCTCTTCTTCTCTTCCTTCTCTTTCTCATTCTCTCACTTCCAATTAGGGTTGTAAAGGAGTGAAGGAGGCTAAGGGACATCCTATTTATAGTGGAAAACCCTCCATAATAAGTCCCAATGAGTTTAGGAAAGATCTCCTTGGAATTAGGAAAGTTTCTAATTTTGGTTTTTGTCTATCATTGTAGGGTTGGACGTAGGGTCGTAGGATCCGTAGTCCCTACATCTTCTTAGTCATCCGACCCTACGACTAAAAAATCATGGGTTGGACTTCTGCCAAGGTGGGGTCGACCCTATCTGTTTAGGCATGCGACC